>JAPYYV010003563.1:0-26444 GCA_030522625.1 Copidosoma aretas
ACCCCTGATCGGAACGAAGTTCCTTTGGCTTTTTGGTAAACTTTTGCTCTTCAGTCTAATAATTTTTATCATACAATATTAAGTTGATACAGTTAAATTGAAAGAAATTTTTAATAAAATATGTTTACAAACGTACATACATATATATGTATACTAGTGGCGCTTAGTCCCCTGCACGCTCCGCGTGACAACCCCCATATTTTATTGTATATAATATTTGTGTAATCATTCGTATTACAGAAACAATCAAAAGCTTTTCTTAGGTTATTTTAGAACATTTAAGAATCAATTATGAATATAAGTTCATAATAAGATATCATTTTAAAATTCTTACTTGAAATTTGTAAGTGTAAATTTTTTATTTAATTATTTTTTAATACTAATATTTATTTTTATATATTTTTACATTCTGTTTTCTTGTGTGATAACTATTAGAAATTTATATCCCCTTAAATAAGTTCTAATTGTATTTTTTTAAAGATATAATACGTAATTCATTAACCATATGACAACATGTTGAAATTTCTCTTTAAATTGACATGCATGTTTGATTTATAACGCATAACATATCATTGAACTTTTAATTTTCGATCTGTAGCGCCTTATTTACCTACAGAAATATCTTATACATTAACATAAACCATCTCCTTCCTGCATATCTCTCTATTGTCCTTTAATCCTGTATTTCTGACTGATATGATTATAATTATTTAGTTTGCTGTTTTTTTCCTCTTTACAAAGCAATATGTGTTTTCTATTTTTTTTTTTCTATCATTGCAAAGTCTACAGTTAATCACTTAATACCATTTATCGCCCCCTGCGCGCTCCGTGCGCCTACCCCTATATTTCAATATTTTTAGTCTTATGTCTAAATAATAAAAACAAGTATTCAATATTAATACACATATGAGTAATTCCATCGAATTTTAAACCTTCCGATCTTCGAAAAAGAAAAAAATTCCATTGCATGTTAATAAGAATTATTCTTCTTATTTCTATGCACTGCTAATATTAGGAAAAAATTCGCTTTACCCGTATTAAAAGATACCCTTTTTTATTAGTAACAAATTATTAAGAACAATATAAAAACACGACATTTTTGTTGATTAATAATTATTACCGTAGTCTTTGGCTTATTTTAAGCATAAAATGTTGTTTTACACTATTTCGCAAGATGCTTTATTTTTGCGTAACAAATTCAAGAACTTACTGAAAAACGCTATTTAAAATCCACTTAACTCGTAATCACGTGATTTCTCAATCATTGATGGACTATAACTTTGAAATAAAATTTCTTGGATTTTATTAAAGTTTTAATTTAAGCTGGAAGAAAGCTTTACATCTTGCTACCCTTCGGAGCTTTGACCATTCTAATAATTGCTATAAATGATAAGATCTGTAAATTTTTTAAGGATTCCAAAAGTCAGATAATTTTTGTTCAACACAATTTCTCGATGAAGACTTTTAATATTATTTTTCTAAGGGGGCAAGGAGTTGTTTACGCCAAAAAAAAAGTTACTTGGCATATAAATAAGGATTGTGCCTCTCAAATTAAACGAATTTTAGAATGCGTTACGCGCTATAGAACGATTTTTAAAGTAATATATATATATATGTATATATATATATATATATATATATATATATATACACAATATGTTGGGTAACACGCTTACGAATACATATTTTTCTTTTTTTTTACTCTTAAAAAACATTTATCGCTTTGGAAAATTGAAATAATTTAATAGCTTTTTTTGCATACCGGAAATACTGTTAATAAGTAAATTCTTACAAAAATCGGTAACACTCAGAAATATGGTTACAACTTCATTTGGGTAACAGGCACACTTACAGGTGTAAAATTTTCTAAATCCAATATCTAAAATAACAAATCCCTGCAATTTTCATAAAATTCTAGAGATAGCTTTTTTTTATTGAAGCAGAAAAAAATATAACAGCGCCTAGTAACACTTGAAAGAACACTGAATCGGTACACTTTAGAGCGTACTACTAAAAGCTTCACCTAATTTTTGCTCAAAAAGAAGTGTTAAATATTTGTAAACATAATACTTTAAATTATAATATTCATAAAAGTTGATTTTATCCATGAACATTGTATAAATTGATCAATAACACTTATTTTAAAAGTTCGTTGGTGTTACTCATATGCGTACAAACATAGATAACCAAAGCGATCTCATAAAAATTCGCTTACAATTCGAAAAAAATATAGTCAATATATAAAGTAAGTTCACTGATTTATCAAATGATTGTTACTAATTCAACACTAATAATCACTATAATTGGTAGTTAAGGTTAATATTGACACGTATGTATATGTATATAATATGTAAGCAATCATTATCTTCACTTAGAATCATATCATATTCGCTTTGGAATTAGAATCATTTGAATAGGAGGCCTCGATATGAAATATAAATGTACGTTTTTATACATATTAATATATAAGAATGACTATACTTACTCTATCCATTAAGTCGAGGTCTTTTAGGTGCAGACTTGATGTAGTCTTCTCGTACTCTCTTTGACTGCTCTCTCCTTAACGAGAAGTGTCCCCACGGTAAAGTGTCCGTTTGACTCGTCATTCGACAGCGTTTATTGTCGTGAGAGCTAAGAGCGATCTTTTGCGCTTGTTCAGTACACACTATATGCAGTCGTAAGCGTATATTGTGTTGCTCACATTTTATTAGTCTGACTACCTTCTTATTCTTCAACTCCATGCCAAACTGATTGTCTACGGGGTAGTCTGACGTGTCGAACTCATGGCTGTCTCTTTTCATCATCTTATACATATCTACGTCATGGATCTCGTAAATAAGGCTATCAGTGTCTGTGTATGGAAGCTTTGCTTTATCTCCTACACATTTTCTCATGTATTCGTAATAAAAACGATACACGAGTGACTTGGATAGGTCTAGAACGCATAGCCTTATGTGTATAGGCTTACGCATAGTGATCTCCGTTTGTGACAGCTGTACAGCCACTAGATTTTCATCGAAGATGGATCAGCTGTGGAAGTTTGGTTTAGCAATGTATGCTTCACAGCCATACCGCCCTTCCCACTTTTTTACAAGCTTAACATCGATACGTTTCCGCTCATTTTCCATAGTCGGGCCATACACCGCGTTATTAAAGAGTTTGAAAAGCAGTTCTTCAAACTCGTTCTTTGCATTTTTTCTCTTCTCACTGTTCCAGTCGATATATGACTTTAGCCATTTACTTTGATCGAATGCAAACATTCCATGCACCTTTTTTAGACGTAAACCATACTGAAGGGCCTGCTTGAGACTTCTATAATGAATGATGTTCCGCTCTTTATTATCTAAGGTCGTCAGAAACTTCTACACTCGAGAGCCAGGAGGTGCTAGATGTTCTGGACATAGTGGTGGATCCTTGTGTGGGTCGTAGATGTCTGCCTGATATTCGAGATCAACCTCGAGAATTTATCCCTCGGGGTGATGGTCAGGAACGTTGGAATCAACGCTCTTAACCCAGCGGAAGTTTCCTGTAGGCAATGCCTCACACATTGCCCATCCATACAGATTGTTAACGTGATGGTAAAGGAGATACTTGTCCTCCTTTTCTTGGTCGAACTCGTCACCAATGTACGGATTATTAGCCTTGGCATATCGATTGCGGCACTGACTAATACCACCACGAATACCACACTCAATAAAGAGGAGCATATCTATATCAGTCAACAGCTCCAATGTGATCCCCGTATGCTTCAACATCGCATCCCAAGTAAACCCTGGGGTGGTGTAGTAGTGGGCGGGATCGAATCCATAAGCCTTAATGCAACTGTTTCGGAAGTTCTCGAAAACATCAGCTAAGAGGAGTACATCAGTCTTCAGGTAGAGGTCGGAGTAGTCTCCGAGAGTCTCTATATCAAAGACAACCCAAACTTTTTGAGCATGTGTGTAATCTTTTTCTAAATATGCTCTCCAGTAAGACTACTCTGAAAGTCTGTCTTAGCGGAAAGTTCTCGCTCCTCAAGTCGATCGAAGGACGAGGCGTACTCATATGGGAAGACTCCTTTTCTCACTAGTAGTTTTATTTGTTCAGTCGAGCTGTATTAAAATTCATTCTGAATTATTTTATGCTCTTCTAAGTAGGACGCTAATTTTTCTATGGATGATAGCATGAAGTAAAAAAAGTCTTTGAAACGGAAGCTCACGTTGCTATCATTCATGCTCTTTATGAATGAGAAATAGCGCTCCTTGGTCTGCGAGATGATCGTTATTGGCCCATCAGATTCCATAGCTGACTCCTTAATAAATAAATGAGCGTCATATCCGCTCAAGTTATTAAAAACTACTGGTATTGTCCATGTATCTTGATAATTAAAATTGCAACTGTTATGTGCAGCTCCTCGATGTATGAAACAGAAATATGCCATTTATTAGTATTGTACGAGAAAATATTACAATTTATAGAAAAGAAATACTTACTGTCCTGTCAGATAACAATAATATCTAACTTTTCATCCGTGTCGTTAAGTGGCTTTTTACATATGTGACAATGTATTGCCCTTTTGAAACTTTCATTTTCAGCGATGGTGAGATGATTTATTGATTTATTGATCTTGGATATTCATGAAAATTTGTCTATTCCTGAGCAAGTTCTTTAAGCACATTAACAAACCATTTAGCTAGTGTTCTTGTATCAGATTGTCTTTGACGATAGGTTGCATACTTAGATTTTTGATCATCAAAGCTATATTTTACTTAGTACCCAATGCTGAAGGCTGTATGCTGCTGACATGTTCGTTCAGCACATTTGACGGGTTCAAGCAGGCACTTAAAGTCAGCATAAACAATAAGTGGTACTCTCTCTTGATGTTTAAAATTCTTGAATTTAAGATATTTGTCTTTTTCCTTTGGCAGCAGCACTTTACATTCGTTTATTTGGCTGCAGTCAACTTCATGTACTTTCATATTTTTAGCAGTACGGAAAAATGTAAGCATCCATCGCATATGTAATAAGCAGCTTTCCATTTTGAAACTGATCTCTCGCTATTAAGAAGAGATTAACATGTTTATATTTCTTATTTGTTGTTACATGACATGGAAAAACAAGATGTTTCTTGTCAAGTTTCTTCAGGAAGTAAAGATTAATTGAAATCTCATTCTGCTTTTTAAAAGCAGATATCTGTGTTGGCATTACTGGAAAATTGATGCCCTTAAAATATAATTCATTTGCAAACTTCTCATATTTAAAAACACGTTGAGGATCTTTACTGGCTGGATATAGGGCTGACAGCACACTCCACTTAAAACACATGTTGTCATCATTTTGCACATTGACACAAGCTTTTTTATCATAAATATCTTTTGGTAGTGCTATATAAGAACTTTCATGTAGTAGATTTTACTTGTTTATATTCACAGTCAGATTCGTTATTGATTTGAGAGGCCATCCTGACTCTCGTTTTTGAGATTCTTTAAGGTCTCGCTCGATTAATTACTGTACATTAGTGTTGAACCATTCCATTAAATCAGTTGTCTGATAGATGGGTTGATTTTTAACGTTAAAGTATATAGTTTCTTGCATTTCTTCATCATTCTTAATCTGGTTAAAGAGAGCTGTAAGTATTGCATTGACATTAATGGCATCATGACTAAGTAAAGATTCCTTTATTTGCTCTTTGAAAACAGAGCGAGCGTTGGTAAAAAAGGATTTTATATCTAGATAAGTCAAGTTCGTGATTACTGCTGTCTCGATGCGACCCTTGAACGCTGACTGTATACTGCTCCAAATTGCTGCCTGCTGTATGCTTTCTCCACATTTATGATGCTTGAATTGGTCATAAGCACTCTGCATTTGACTCAAGATATTCTGATATTTTAACTTCTCCCCAAGACTCAATTTCTGTGTGGTTACGATACAGTTGAGTGACTGTATATTTTCTTCAGCAAAATGAATCCATTTTTCAATATCATCCTCCTATGCAGTAGGAATACATCCTACAGACTGCTGCAATGTATTAGCTGTGGTAACGTAATATTCGCTGAGCTGGTACTCGCACGTATCCTTGATAGCTGAAAACAACTATTAAATTTAGTTCTACTACGCACACACACGTGCAAGAAAAAGGCGTAAAAGGCGTGCATACACGCGTAAAAAGACGTAAAAAGCGTGCATACACGCACGAAAAGACATAAAAAGCGTACATATCGCGCAAAAAGACGTAAAAAGCGTGCATATACGCGCAAAAATGCGTAAAAAGGCATGCATCCACGCGCAAAAAGATGTAAAGGGCGTACATATACGCGCAGAAAGACGTAAAAAGCGAGCATATACGCACGAAAAGACATAAAAAGCGTACATATACGCGCAAAAAGACATAAAAAGGCATGCATACACGTGAAAAATGACGTAAAAGGCGTGCATACACGCGCACACATTCTTTGGAGGTATAGATTATTAATCTTACCGAAACTGCGTATATCCTCGAGAGCTTCCTCCTCTATTAAAGATCCCTTTCAGGAGAAATTCCTTTTTTGTTTAATGTTTTGTTTCTAGAGATCTCAAGAGTTTCTTCGTTGGAAAGAGATTTTGATGACTGCACTCGTCGACTGATTTATAGCAATTAAATGATTTTTTATCATGCAGCTCTATTTGTTTCCTGGCTATTAATATTGTTGCCTAGCAACCGTAAAGGAGCTCTCTGATTGGTTGATATGCTTCTCTTAAGAAACGTTCCTCAATGCTTGCTTTGTGCTAGGATTCTAGAGATCATAAGAGTTCCTTCGATGGTAATAGTTTATGCACTAGATGACTGCACTCGTCGACGAACTTACTACAACTAAGGCATTTGTAGCTGCACTTACAATTCAACAGTATTTATCAATATGCACGATGTTGTGTAAAATAGTGGGCCAGCATTGGGACCTGCTGTGCTTTAAGTTTATAATTTTCATAATAAGAGAGCTAGGGCGCGTATAGCCAGTGTCTCGCATCAATCGATACGCATTTACATCTGCTAATACAAACCTTATGCTGATATGCTATAATACGTAAGAAAGGAGGTATGAGCATCATGTTACTCGTGCCGAGCGTTATACACAATGCGCTGATGCTTGCCTCTGCGAAGTATATCTGCCGCTTCGAATGAAATAAATACGTTTGAGTAAGCAGGCATAGATGACAGGCATGGGACCGCGTCAAAGATGAGAGAAATACCTACGCTGATAAGAGAGCGGCTCATATTTCGTCCAGGGGAGAGTCTCGAGCAGTACAAGGGATTGAAGTCGATGAGAGTTGCGCTGTTCCCAACCACATACAACCCATCCTAATTTTTCTACTCTCTCTCCCTCTCTCTCTTGCTCTCTCTCCCTCTTGCCCGCCTTGACAACATCCTCCAGGTATAGTATTACTTGTGCCAAGCGTTTTACACAACGTGCTCACGCTTGCCTCAGATGAGTAGGCTAACGTTAAAAGTAATACATTGGAGAGAGAAAGCGCATCATATTTCTGGAGATAAAGAGTGCGTCTCGAGCGGATTTTATGATGATTATACAGCTGTATTAACAAATGTTTGGACCTCAGAATTCACACATGTGGGTAGGGCAGATACCACTGCTTAGCCGATAATGTAACTGAGCAACTTACCTTTAGTTCGCACGATCGAGAATCCTGAGGGAGCTCGCGCTATAACACTGGCTCAATCACCCATGCAACGGCATGGGGATTCAGAGTAAGGCTTCCGGAGTATGCAGGTGGAAGTAAGGCTGCTTCAGGTGGAAGTAAGCGTTTGCTCGTCTAATAGCACGAGGTTGAGCACGGTCGATAATACTGCTTGTCGATCGAATAGAGTTGAGCCGGTACAGTAGGGATCATGGCTAATCCGGCACTAGTAGGAGAAACCTGAGTAGGGTTCGTGCTATAGTACGAGAAAACCTGGCTGCCGGGTAAGGGTAATCCGGCACTAGTGGGGCTACTGGAAAACTACGCTAGAACCCTCATAGGCTTCCTACTACGATCCAGTTTGCTCTTTGTATCTGCCTTGTAGAATTCTAATAAGGGATATGTCCCTTTACAATGTAAATTATCTTTAGTTGCGGAAAAATGAGAGAAATATCCTTTTTTCGTGTTTTCAGCAAGGTTAAACGTTTTTGGCATATCCACGAGTTTCATAGGCACATAGTTTAAACTATCAATAAATTTTGTTTTCCCTATTGACATATAAATAATGTTTTTACCGTTTAGAATAACTTTGGGTGCGGTATTACTATTATCTACTATATATTTTAAAATAAATTGCTCGTCAAAAGCTTTAGCGTTATGCGCTATACATTTTTTTTTTTTTTTTTTTTTTTTTTTTTTTTTTTTTTTTTTTTTCTTCTTTTTTTTTTTTTTTTTTTTTTTCTTTTTCATATTGTCCTGCTATACGTCCGGCTCCTATTGTAAGGGCACTAATCTAGGCACTGAGCAGTTGGGAAAGGGAAGGGATAAGGTATCGAAGTCCTCCCCACGACAGGGAGGGGGCTAGGGGGTACTTACAACTAATCGATATATTGCCTGAGTCCTGACTGGGTATCTACGTATAAACACCAGGACTAACTCATGCACACCTCCCGCTTACGTTGTCCGTAACGTAAGAGAAACAGTTAATCGAACTTCGGGAAAAAAGCAAGCGGAGCGAACCCTAGGCAAACGACGAGACTCGAACCGAGTCCCACTCATTACATGCCCGTACACTATAGTTGATTCCGGAGATCGACGAAACTGCAACTTTACCGCTGCGCCACCGTGTCGGTTATGTGCTATACATATAAACGACGAAAAAGTTTTACTATCTTTTCGTAAAGCAAAATCAACAAATTTTTAAGGCAATCTTCACCCTCAAAAACTAATTGCCTCACCCCGCAAAACAGACAAAAGCTATAGACATCAGCGTCGATTCTTTCATCTATGCACGAGTCGCAACGTACTTGAGCTACACAAAGAATTGGGATATGCATATGTGTGTTTTTTGAATCATTTAAAGTTTGATCTTGTCTTGTCTCGAAATCATAAAAAATAAAGCAATCTTTTTTTTATGTTTTTGTCCCTACATTTTTTACAATTGGTTGTATACTGCAAAGAATTTTAAGATCGTGCACTCTTCTACATTCTTCGCAGTATTTTTTCCCGCATTCGTGTAAGAAGTATATGCGATGTATTTAAATTTGTCGCAAGTTTCGCAAAATTTAAATACATCGCATATACTTCTTACAGATAGTTTATGGGATTTAATTTGCGTAAAAGAACCTTCTGTTTGATGATGATAAAAATACTGACGACCATAAAACTCCCTTCCGCAATCGTCAGATAATACTTTTGCATAATTACTATTATTTTTACGATTTGATGACCCGTCGCATGCGGGGCAAACGAATATACAATCATGATCACCTATACGACTGTAGTTATTGTTACATTAAACACAAAAATATATCGGCTTTACAGCTAGTAAATTTTTTATTAAATTGTAATGACGTAGGTTATCACAGTACATAATATTTCTGAAATTTTTGCAACGACCGGCATCATTATTACGGGCGTCATAAAATAATGGTGCAGCATCCCCAAACGAATCATAATCAAAAACACGAATGCATATATTTCTTTCTGTAAAATATTGCTGAAATTTTAAAAACTCATAAGGACCGTATCCTTGGATGTTTTCTAATTCTATGTAGCACATCCGCATTAGAGCAACAGCTTTATTTTTTTACTCCCCTCCATTTTTTCTTAATTTATCCCAACGCTTAACCCAATCTGAGGAATCATTTTTCGCAGTCAAAACATCACCACACGCAACCGCTCTTGCTAAATATAGATCATCATTATTCTTTATAAGCAAAATACTTTTCTTGCTCAAATTATTTAATGCGTCTTCCGAAGCTCCCCTTCCTTGTGGTAGTTTTATGTAAGTGGCTTTAACCGATAAAGTTTTAGCTATATCAAGTATACGCTGACTCTGATCAATTTTTTCGCATAACGACCAAATATCTTCGAAGTTAAGCTGATCAATTAATTTATAATAAATACCTGCAGACCCTTTCGCTAGTGCTTTTGAGCATAAGTCTATACCGACTAAATATTTATTGCTTTTAATCACGTTCAAAAGGTCTTCAAAGGCATTTTTAAGCCATTCGATAGAGTCTGCGATTTCTGAAGGTTGTAAGATTTTAAAATTTATCGTGCGACACGTTACTTTAAATGACTTAACATATTCTAAGCGGTCGCTTTCTATAACTATCTATCGGTTACCTTCAACAGGCCTAGGTGTTGTAGGTGCCGGCGTCGTTACAGTGGTATGATGAGTTATCTCTCCACCATCCTGATAATTGTTGTTGTTGTTGTTGTCGCTGTTGTTATTGTGGACCTAATTCTAAAGACTCTCGTTGTGCACCGCAACCTGTATAAATAAAAACCAACCATATTATATAGATTTTGAAGTAAAAAAATTATTGTCTTATGATTGTTTTTACCTTCGAATGTATTTTGTTTCTTAGTAGAAGATTGTATTTTTAATTTTCCTGACGATATCTCGTTTGAAAATTTTCTCTTGATACCGTAATCTACCGGTTTAATATTTTTAGCTGTAACAGGAATCCGTAAGTCAAAAATTATTTTATTCTATATAAAAAAAAATTATAAGTTATTTATATCATTAGAAACTGACCAGCTTTTATTAAGGTCCCGTACCCACGACAATCCGGGTACTGCCCCTAAGTCATCATCAGAGTCTATGTTGTTTTCATCTACAATAAAAAATTTTATGTCAAAAAAAATAGTTATTTCCAGCACACAAAACGTTTGTTTGAAGAATGTATAAATTACCTATGAAAAGCACTCTATGTCCAGAGGTATTCTGCATTCTTGATGACCTTGGAGTGGGTTCAACGATATGTTCTCTCTTAACAGAGCGATCATAAGCCCTAACTCGCAGCTATGAAAAAATAAGCCATGATTAACAAAAAGCTGTTTTACACATGCAAAAAAATATTTCATAAAATTTTTAACTGTTTAAGTCTCGCAAATCTTATTAATATGTTGCACGGAGGACACTCCTAACGATAGATTGACGGCAGCCTGTGGTACATCGACATCAGCCGATTGTTGATCGACGGCCGCCGATCGCAGACAGGCAGATCGACAGATTTTCCATGCATTGCACTATGCATTAATTTTTAGCATGCAAAAAAAAGTTTCATAAAAATTATAAATTAATAGTACTTACTCATCATATCATAGTCCGTTTAAACATCATGCTAAATATTCAACAACCATCCTTCTTTCGGTAAACATTGTACTACCGTTTGGAGAGCTGGGTGGCTACATACTAAACATAAATGATGAAGATTTCTCGGGTGAACATAGTTAAGATGCTTCGTGAACAACGTCTCCAAAACACCGATCAACTCGTTAATGATGTATGAGGGTAGTACATCTCTATTTCAGTCCTCAGAGTACAGCAAACTCACTTTTCCAGACAAAATATTCGCGTATCGCACACACGATCGCACAAACTCGAATAATTCGCGAGCTGTTGATGCTTCAATCGTTTTTTAATTAAAAATCAGTGGTTTAAACTCTAACTAGCAAAAGGTGTCTAACAAGTATGACGCAAAACCGGCGAAGAAAATGCTCAGGGTAAGACTTTGCAGCGGAAGGCAAAAGCTGCTGTAGCAAAGACGGGCACGGACGTACTGATTTTCTTTCAGGTTTTTCGCTCTATTTTCGCTCTCTCACTTTTAGGTAAAGTTTCGATAGTACAGATAGGCAATGTGAGTATTCACGAAGAGCTCTGGAAAAAGGATTAGAAATTCTCACATCCGGTCATCGTTACTAAGTCATACTCCGTTGACTAAAAGATGTATACACGTTCGATCTTGTCTGTCTGATATTTTTCGACGTAGTGCAAATACTCCGACTGAATAGGTAGTAAAAAAGAATGAAGAATTCGTGCATCCCGTTACAGGTACTGAGTCATGCATACCCAACTAGAAGGTATGCGAGTGTTTGATCTTGTTCATCAAATATTTTGTAGCGTTCTACGATGCAAAAGGGTAAAAGCGGGTTTAAAAACGCTTAATTTGAGGATTAATCATCTATAGGACATCTTTTTCTATCATACACAAGCAAAAATTTAAGAAAGGGGTAAATGTGTGTAGTCTGTTTTTCCCAATCAAGAGTATTATCGTCCCACTACACGAAAATTAGTAGAACTTTATGTTATAGTCAAAATTTTCGTTTTTTTTTAAGATGCAAGCAACTGTCGTGCCCTACAGCATTCAAAATTCTGTGAGTTTGTGCTGTTGACGCTGCTTGCGATTTCGAGACTTTTCCACTAGTGTTTTGAATTTACGCTCTATACTATTCTTCGAGATGACTCTACTCGGTTCGAGACGGAAAAAACGTTCTTTGACACATAATTGTGATAGAGAAAAATTGAATTCGACAAACTCTAGAGAAGATAAAAAAGATAGTTATAGTGCTATAATATCTCGTACAAGTGTATTAACGTATGCGTACCCGATCAACAAATCGTCTACAAAAAAAATCGTAATGGGGCTTTACTACAATGTCAATCACCACGATTTCGAGCCATCAGTGCAAATTTTAAAATCCCAGTTTGAAGAAGGAGTATTTCTAAACGCTTATGTATGGAGTGAATTAAAAAATAATTTTGCTACATTTGGGTTTTTCTGTATTTTGTTTTTTTGTTTTGATTTTATCGATTTGTCAAAATTGATTTTTTCGGAAAAAATGACTTTTATGGTATTTATTGTAATTAAATGTTTTTTTACGATAGGAACTCTGAAAGATCATTAAATTCTACACAAAAAAGTAGTCAGTTAAAATTTAAAAAATTTGTAGCTGGGTTTGCGTGAGTGAAAACGGGGAATTCATATAATCAGTCATATCTCAGCATGTCTAAGGTCAATTTCAATGATGACGGAATTTTTTCGTCTTGGGATACAAATTACTTCTTGTTTTTGTTTTTGGATTTCTATCACGGCTGAAAAAAAAATTGGGTTTTGCTCTATATTGCTTTCTCATATTTTTTTATTTTGATTTTATCGATTTTACAAAATCTATTTTTTCGGAAAAAATTATTTTCACGCTATTTACTTTTCTATTATGATATTTTACGATAGAAATTCTGAAAGAACATTAAATTTACACAAAAAACGTATTTAGTAAAAATAAAAAATTTAGTAGCTGGGTGTGCGTGGGTGTTAGTATGGATTGTATATAATCAGTCATATCTTATGGTTTATTTGACTGATTCTGATCCAACAGGGTTCATAATTTTTTTCTAAAATTTTAACCACCGCTGAGAAGAAAACTTCTAATTTTATCGATTGATTTTTTTTTTATATCGATTTTATCGGTTTTCGAAAATAAAATTTTCCTAAAAAGTAGATTTTCGAGCTAATAATTGTCATCTAAGGATAATTCACGATAGATATTATGAATAAAGGGCGTTTCTTAAATTTTTTTATTCCTATTACCGCTGAAAAAAAAATTTATTACCGATTTTTTAAAATCGATTTTCCGAAAAAGATAAATTACTATTGAAAAAACTTTTTTTTACAGTCAGATAGAAGATACAATTTTCATTATTTCCAAGCATCTCAAAGTAATGCTTATTGATTCTCGGAAAATTAATATTATAGATTTCGGTTACATAAAAACATATTTCATTTCCATGAATATATAAGGAAAAAAAATTGTTAGCAGGTTTCCGCACCACCCTTGAGGTACTGCTTTGGCACGTTGGATTTTTTTTAATTTCAAAAAAGTGTATCAAATTATATTTTTAAATATTTTTCAATAATCTTATGAAATCAATTTTGAAATATTGATCCGATATTTATAAATTTTTGCAGTCCTCGCCTATAGCAATACATACTACGATAAAATAGTAATTTGAGTTTATTCATTTTCTTTTGATTGTAGGTATAAAATGAGATGAAGAATAAAGTTTTTTTTTTTTATTCAGAATGAGAAAAAAATTTAAATAATTTGTGATTGTTTTATTGTAACTTTTACTTAGTTTTTGAAATATAACAATTGGATCTTAAGCGATTTCAAACTTCTAAATAGCGCGCATAATTGGACGTTTCCGAGGTCAACAGAGGCCTACCAAACTTAGCAGTGAATTATCGTACGGCAAATTGACAAATATTAAATTTTCATAATTTTTTTATTATTAGAAGCATTTTGAACTATAAGATTTAGAGTTATTTTTTTACTCTACCCATAAGACGTCATACATAAGGACCGAGCTTTAAAAATGTATTTTTCATCTTCCATCGATGAGATCAATATAAAATTATCTAATTATAAATAATATTTGAGAATACTTAAAAAAAATTTTGATTTTAATTAAGTTGGTCAGGTAGAATAACAAAAAACATTATATACTAAATTTTTTATTTTTTTATGTAAAGAATAACAGACTAAGATAGATCTCTGATTTCTAATTAAAATTTTATTTTTTGTGTTTTATGAAATTTTTCTAATTGAAAACCAGTGCTGGATCTCACGAGAGTTTAAACTTTTAAATATCGCGTGATCTTGGACGTTATCGAGGTCCGCGTGTTAATTAACCAAAACATATATTTTTACCGTTAATTTAAGTCATTAAATTACATTTTTTTAAGATTTAGCAAACAGAGGCTTACCAAAGTTAGCAGTGAGTTAGCATTAATTGTTAATTATTTTGTAAATAAGTTATTTAATGTAGGATCATTGATTTTTAAACACCCATAAGAATTGTTTACCATTTCAACTTTAAATAATAACAGTTGTAAAATGATTACTTTATTTTCGATGTGATCTATAAGAGTTTTGTGATTCAGTGAATTTGTACAAGTATGGTTATTTCCAATTAGTTTTATTTTATTTAAATTTAAATCTATAAAATCTTGCAAATGATTGACGTTTGATATACCATTCTCTGTTAATGTAATGAAATAACAATATTATCAGTTGTTTCTTGAACAATATAGTCACAATAATCACAATGAGTTATTACCGTTATCTTATGTTGAACGATTTCCTTAATATCATTGAATTCATAACGAAAATCTATTATGAATTCCACAACATCTTGTTGAATTCTTTCAGAATATTTTTCATGTGTTTGCGTTCCTAATTTGAACATATTTAATTGGTTACTCATATAGTTTTTTAAGATATTTGAAATATCATTATTGTTTAAAATTATATTACGTCTTATTCTTCAACAATTAAATAATGCTTGTAAAGTAGCATTAGCATAAAAAGATACTTGATCATCAATCGATAGAGGTTTATGTTCAAATTTTTCTGAGTTATAAGTCACACTACTATTAATTAAACTTATTTTTTTGTTTTTTTTATCGATAATTTTATTATCCTTTCCAAATTGTTCATTTTCGTTACTATTAATAGGATTAGTCTTATTCGTTGGTTTATTGTGTACAATATTTATTATTGAATTATTTTGTTGATTAGTATATTTATGATTAACTCCTGTAAAAATTGGTTTGTGGTCTGAAAAATAACTTTCATAAGCACCTTAAGTGTAGTTATCTACATTTTTAACAAATACAACATCAATTTGAGGATTTTAATTTGTCGTAGATATTTTAATTGGTAACGCTCTGGTAAAATTTTCATCTTTTAAAAGTAATTCCAGGTAACTGTTATCATTATATGAATCGAAATGGAAATCTCCGATAAATATTATACTGCAATTTATATAAGAATTTGTTATTTTATGAAAATGACTAAGAAACATATTTTTATCGACGTTTGGTGATTTATATCCATTTAAAATTGAAATATCTTTTATTTTTATGTGTACCATATCAATGAGTTTTAAATGTTTTCCTTCATAGGAATTATATGTTATTTTATTGATGATTTTACTTTCTATATTTGATTTAAAAAAACAAGTGATACCTTTTTTATCTTGTTTACAATCATCAAATCTACTTCGTTGTTCTAATAGATGATATCATTTCATAATTAATTCATGAAAATAAAAAATTTAATGAAATTGATATATCCATGCTATACAGTATATTGTATATTTAAAATTAGAATTATTAAATAAATTGGCAGCGGTTTTTAATTTACAGTCGTTGTAGATGATTAGTACATAGGTAATGCAAACAATACTTTTTATTGTGTTAAGACAGCATAAGCCATTAATAAAAATATTTACTGGGCTTCCAAGGAATATACATATACACATAGACTTACTTCACAATATCTAAAAACAAGTAAATTTATTGACATGAATCAAAACAATAGAATTTAATATATTTCAAGTCTTCGGATGTTACTACATTAGTGATATTTTTAAAATACTTTGCTAAAACAAGAATCTTTGAGAACTACATGATTAACGTTTTTGAAAATAAATTAAAAATAATTATTTTTTCTGCCTCAAGCGTCTTTGAACGTCTGGTGTGCCCTCGATAGGAAAAATAGCATTCGCCAGTTTTGCGTATCCGGCCAGGTGGATCATTACTATTAACTTGGGAGGTGCCAACATTTTTTTAGCTAGTCATTTTAGCGTCGTTCTCATGTTAATTTAATTATAGCTTAAGGAGCCTACATATATGAATCAGCGGTCAGCTGGCCCAGTAAAGGTGGATTACAAAATTAGTAACAATTTTTATAACCAAATTAAAAAAGTTATGATATGAAAAAAAAAGAGTGTCATTAGCTTCTTGGATTCATTCTAAATAAAAATGATCTCCTGTATTTCATTCGACAAGTGCTTGGATTTTGCAGAAAAAAAGTGAGAAACATCATTTTTTCCGGTGGGTAGTTATGTTGAAAGTTAGTTTTCTGATTTTTTTCTGCAAAATCTAAGTACTTGTCTAATAAAGTACAAGATATATTTTTTCTGTTTAGAATGATTCCAAGAAACTAATAACATTTTTTGTTTTTAAAAATATTAAAATTTTTAAATTTGTTTATAAAAATTGGTTATAATTTTGTAATCCACCACTACTGGGCCAGATGACCACTGATTCATATATGTGTACACCCTAAGCTATAATAAAAATAATATGAGAACGACACTTAAATTACTAGCTAAAAAATTTCGCTGCCTTCCGGGCTATATTAATTTAGGAAACAGATTTATAATATTTAACAACTTTGAACTTTTTTTAATAATTGTTATGAATCTCTAGTTGATCATGGTGCACTCAAAAAACAATATTTTATTTGTATTTATATGTATGCTTATATCATCTAATACATGAAAATCATGCTGTTGTTACGTTAGGCGAATGACGTGGTTTTCGGGAAGGTGGCTCACCAACCCTATATAGCACATATTTTAAATAGTTTTATACATGATTTTTAAAAGTTATGAGACGTATCATTTAACCTGACAATGATACAGCTAGTGCTAAATATTATGCGATTTTTTCAGAAAATTTTGTTGTTAAATTTTGCAGTTAACGGAGCTTGAAAACAAATTTTCAATAAATTACTTTAATCTTTTTCAATTTACATCTGATTATCAATTATTTGGTCTAATTTACTTTCTTGAACGAATCCATTGGGAGTCATCAGGAAAAAAATTGCAAAAGCTTGGATAGGTTTTCCAGAAAAGTCAGTTGTTTATATAAATACGAAAAATAAGTGAACAATTGATGACTCCCAATGGATTTATTCCAGGAAGAGAATGAGCCCAAAAAGTTAAAAATCCGATGTCAATTGAAAAAGATTAAAGTAATTTCTTCAATTTTTTTCTGAAAAATTTAACAACAAAATTTTATTTAAAAATCGCATGATATTTAGCACTTGCTATATTATTTTTAGGTCAAGTGATACTTCTCATAACTTTTAATAAACATTTATAATAAAATATTCAAAATATGTGCTATACAGCTGTGAGGAGCCACCTTAATAGCCCGAGGGATTTCGGTAATTTAGGTTGCTAGAGTCAGTACTCTAGTGGTCAGACCACGTAACAACTTGCGGCGCGATGGCTGAGTGCGACCGTAGGATACTTATGCTGTATGGTTACAAAAAGCTGCTAGAAGAAAGTGTCCTATTGCCTAGCCACTCCTTCGACTAGGTAACACTCGCGGAACTCAGGGGGGATCTTGAGCTGATACGACGCGTCGCGATACTACTTGGTATGTTATTTTAGAAGTTCGCCACAAATATAAGAAAATAAACTTTGTAGGCACTTCCGACGTTACACTATTATTTCATCATAAAAGGTGATCATTAAGAAACCACTGAGTAATCAAAAGTTTTCAACATTACTTAAAATTTACTTTTCATACCTATACCACCTATACCAAACAACTTTCAATAAAAATGCTTTAAAGTGCCCATCAGGGTGTTAAAATCCTACAAATTTATTTTCCTTGCTCATTATACATTCAATCAAGTAGTATACAAGATTTAGTATAGTTAAAAAAAGAGAAAATAACAATGGAAAAAAAATGTTTGAAAACACATTTCTCGAAAAAAATGTATTTTAAAAATGTTCCAAAAAAGAGAATAAATATTTACGCACATACAACTTAAAATCACTTTTTCAACAAGTATAATAATTCGATCAAAAAGGTTTCGTATAAGAAATTAAAGCAAAAATTATGGGTGCTTGCATTAAATTTCGTGCAATAAGTATATTATCTACAACAGACTAAACAAATTCATTTTATCTAAGTAAGAAAGATGTAAAAACGTATTGCGCCAAGCACGAAGTACTTTACACCACATGATCTATATGCTAGCTTTCGTACAAATTTTATTCTACGCATGGAGAATATTGCTTGTATCAAAAGACGATGATACTTTTTGTGCATCACACATAATATAATTTACCTTGAAATTTATGACGGATTATACAGATGGTGCAATTAAATATGTGACGGCACTTTAGAGGATTTCATCATATATATATGTTAAAATCTTCAAGAAAATTAACGTTTTTGGTGACCGTTCTTTGATTGACAGTTATTTACTAGTTTTATCGTGAATTTTCAAGTAAATAAGCTCTACGAGGGAAATTTTATTCGTATTTATCTGTAGAGAGCAATTTGGCCTGAAGCACCCACTTTTTTTCGCTTTGGAAAGAGCTGTGACGTCCGGAATAAAGGCACCAAAATCGGCAAAATTACGCTAAAAACTTGTTTTTGTATAATTTATATTGTTTCATATATTTTTTTCGAATCCTGCTATAATATTCCTTGAAGTCAAGATCTTACTTTAGAATTTTTAAGAGTAAATTTGACTGCAAGGTCTACGCATTCGGATATTTCAAAAATTTCTAGGTGAAGCAGAGCAGGAGTTAAAAAGAAAATAAACGTTAAACTAAGAAACCCAACAAATGCATCAAATATGTTCCGATCTAAAGCAGTGCATACATAAGTAAACGGTAGATCAGATGGATTCAAAATAATAAATACAAGACGAGCTTGCACTACATTATGCAAAATTTACAATGCTCGGTCGGAGAAACAGCGAAAGAAGCGAAAAAGAAAATACGTCAAGTCGAACGGAAGAAGAAACTTGCTTAATCAATATTGCATTTTTAATGTCTGGGCTCGCTGCTTTCCCCCGTACAATATCCTGTAAGTCATCAGCCAGACTTTCCTTGACGCGTCAGAAAATAAATGCAGAGGAAGAGAGCCCAAGTTCGCGGTACGCCTATCGCACCAGCCCCTTCAAAACTTACATACATCTTCCTATACTATACTGCAATCCTAGTGAAGCCATTTTACATTTTCCCTCCACAACCACTCCATGACCCCTGTATGACATCCCCGCGGTTGCTCCGCGGACGCTCCACATGCCCTTCACCCCTAAATACGAAGGAATTTTGTTTTTTTCTGTACGATTTTAACAATTTAACCCAAAAAATTTTGGTTTGTTCCCCTCCTACTCCCTCCACACCCGCAATATGACACCCAAAAAAAATTAATGGAACCCTCCGCGACACCCCCCACCCCCCCACCTTCACGGACCCTCCACAAAATAAGGAGAAATTCTTCTGTTTTTCTGTGATTTTTTTAGGATACAAAATTCTTGTTCCCTTTACACTTCTCCTATACCCCCTCCACAAATTCTGTATGAACTACATTCAAGGTTATGTCTAGGTCACTTTCACACTTTTGCTCCTCCACGCCCCTCCACATCCCCACAAAATAATGTGAAATTCGTTCAGTTTTTCCGAGATTTTAAGGAGGCCCATAACCCATATATAGCACTGAATTTGTAATAATTATTAAAGAAGATGGTTAACATTTGTTAGCGACAATTTTAATTCTATACCAAAAAGGATGATCGGAGTCCTAAAACAAATTTGTTTCTTTAATTTTGCACATTGCATGTTTAGGTACTATTAAGTATGATAACGAACTCAATCAACATTGTTAAACTTCTATGTTTTTTATCTGATTTCCATTTTTCAAAACTTGGATTCTTCCTTAAATGATTTTTATAAAATTAACTGAAGGGACTTTTGGAAATATGTAATGCGTAAAAAGTTAGGAATTATCGTCTATAAAAAATCTTGCAAATCTTATGAACAATAGTACCTAACATTCTATCCATTTAATAGTTTTTAAAATTTTTGGTTACTTTGTTTGAAATCTTTGAAAAAAGAATTCAAGCCTAGGAAAATGAAAATGGGATAAAAACCAAAAAGTTGTACAACTTTTTTTACAACCCAATAAAGAAAGTTTTACAACTTTTATTTAGTTTGTTGTTATACTTAACAGCACCTGAATATGCAACATGCAGAATTAAAACAATAAATTTTAACCATCTACTTTATTATTCTTTACAAATATAGTGCGATATATGGGTAATGAGCTCCTTGGTATGGTTTATTTTTTGAGCCCCCCCCCCCCCCCCCACTCCCTTATATTCCTAGGCATTTTATAATATGCCTGAAAATACAATATGTCCGAAACATATATACTAAATCTTTTATGGATTGAGAATAAAACGTAAACAATTATTAGAAGACTGTTCTCAAAAATCAAGTGCTTTACTAAAAGTAATCATCGAGGTGGGGGGTTAGCACGTGAAACGAGCAGGGGAACAAAGTCCCACTAGTTAACATTATTTTGAACGCCCAGAGCGCTCTTCAAACACCTTTTGAGTTGTCAGGAGAGTTCAATACCCCATCGCCTCCACTTCCACTCTCCCGTTTACTGAATCATCGATCACTTAACCTAACAGGTTGCCGCGATCGACTTAGAGGTCCGCAACGCATTAGCTGGAGAGGAGTACGTGTGTGCAGAGGTCTTCTCGGTCGCGAGCAGTGACTCCGAGTACCAGGAGTGCTCTTGCGACCTGCAGCCTCTGCCCGGCCTGACCATCGAGATTCCCGAGCGTGGCTGGAGTTCGCGGGGGCTGTGCGCCAGTAAAGCACCGGTTCAGGATCCGACAGTGACCCCAACCGAACAGCCCTGCATATGCGTGCCCCTGACGAGAATGCTAGTAAGTGACCCGATTTTCTTTCTTCCACTCCCTTTCAAGATCCGATCAGTGGGTCATGTTTCGTTGATTTTTCGGATGCGAGATTCGAAGGAGGACTCTGTAAGCAGGGAGCATCTCTATAAAAATATGCAATTGTGGTCAATTTTCGCAGAACTGTCACTTTGTTACGTATGAGTTGTATGTGAAACGTATAATTTTTCTATTAGCAGTAACGCATGCAGAATTTGAATGACTCTTTAGCGAAAGCATTAATGTAAATTAAAAACGATTGGATTTCTTACAAAAAAGTACAGAATAAAAAATGAGGGCGTGCTTTTCCTAAAAATCACGTATAAACATTATAAAACATAGTAGAAGAACAAATTTTAAACATCGACACTTAAACGTGTATCATCTGATTCCACAGTTTTACAAAAATAGTTTAAAAAGTTAATAACCACACTAACCGATTTTGCTTTAGCATTCTTTATAAGTATCACATTGGGCTTACCTCTTTAGGACCGATCCATTGAATAAAAGCTAAAAATTGTATCCTTGTAACAGGACCCAGCCATTAAGCACTATCGGTCAATGAGAACAACGCCAAATAAAATGACGATCGCAGTAGGCGTCCGAGAATACCGAATATCAGGGCATGACAAAGTGCTGGATTATAACCCGTAAACAATAATTCAAATGATTTGCTTTATATAATATACATGGTGTACAAGATGTCCATCCAGGATTCTCAAATGTGACTGAAAAACTTGCGGAAAAATTTAAATAAGCTATATGGGCAAAACTGTAAAAATTCAGAAACTTAAATCCCAAGCTTGTTAACCCAGTAACCCGGAAAACAGCGAGTTAGTATTATATTAATTAAATAAATTATTTAAAAAATAACAACATAACCTGAATTCGGAGCTTTTGAACCCAGTTATTCGGATAGCATTGAGGTAAAATTATAAAATTTAGATTAATTATTATAAAAATCACAACAAAATCTAAATCCTAAGCTTTGTATCCCAGTAATCTGGAGAGAAAGCAAGTAAATAATATAATATTTAACAAAATCAATGATTAAATGACAACATAACCTAAATATTATGTTATTTAACCCAGTTACCTGGCGGACAATGAGTTAATAATAGAATAAGTAAATGAATCATTATAAAATAACAACATACCCTGATTATAAAGCTTTTTAATTCAGTTATTTAAGAGCGGGGGGGTAGCGAGTAAATATTGAACATGATTAAATAATAACATAACCTTAATTCAAAGCTTTTCATCCGAGTAATCCGGGGGACAGAACGTTAATAATACTTTATGGTACTAAATTTATAATTATCTAACAACATAACTAATTATAAAGCTTTTTAACCCAGTTAGTGGGGAGACAGCGAGTAAATGATATATTAGGTAAAAAAAATATCATAAAATATCAACATAATCTGAATAACAAGCTTTTTAACCTGGTTATCAGAGATACAGTGAGTTATCATACAATTAATATATATTTTTATAAAAATAACAAGATAACCTGAATCCCAAGCTTTTTTACCCAGTAACCCGGAGGACAGCAAGTTGATAGTATTTTATTGAGGTGTTTCCTATGATTAAAAATTTGATTCACCGATATTAGAAAAATTAGATGAGTTATTCCTCATGATTTTATTAGTGAATCTGATTTTTTTTACATTTTTCAAGAGTTTCGTTTATGAGGTATAGTAATTCAGAGTTTAGGATTTAATACGGGAGACATAGGAAGATGGCACATATTATACAATATCTCCAGAACGTTATTCATCGTACATATGAAAAATATACCTATAGACAGGGAAAAAAGACAAACATTTCAAAACAAAAAAAATTTAGATCGAGTGTAAGAAAATAAAAATATAGACAAAACTCCATGCTGTTCTGTGCATGTAGCGAGAAGCCGTTCCACTGAATTGCTTCTGAATTGTTCTTTGTTGCACTTAAAGACTTCAAAATTAATACACGTACATCCAATGTGTGAAGGGTCAATGTTGGCACAAAAAAGTTAGACTTTTTGCCAATTCCCAACACACTTCTTGATGGCAATTGTAGAAATTTTCGCTTCTAGGTCAGAATTTTTTTTGCGCAAGTAAAAATATTTTTTAATCCAGGCAAATTTAATAGAAAACTGGAGTACCTGATAAATATCCCTGATATTTTTGGTAATATTCTAATAACCATTCTTTTAGTACTAGCTAGTTTATTATTGCGGCAAGTTTTCGCTATAGATGCATCCCTGTCTAGTTATAGTAACCATATTGAGCGAAATAATTAAGTAGCAACGTCACCTACACTCCTAGCTTTTTGAATTTGATTTAAACTATAATAACTGGCTGTCTCCCCGGTTAATACGTAAGTAATCTTAAGATTTAAGTTTTATTGTTGATTATTCATTATTTAGTTGAATATTATAATATTAACCTGATGTTATCCGAGTAATTGGGTTAAAAAGCTTGGTATGTAGGTTATGTTGCGATTTTCATATTGATTTATTTAATCAATATAATATTAACTCGCTAGCCCTAAAGTTACTAGTCTCAAAAGTTTAGGATTTAGGTTATGTTGTTTTTTAATGAATAATTTAGTCAAATATTATATTATTTACTTGCAGTCCCCCGGGTTACTAAGTTGATAAGCTTGGGATTTAAGGTATGATGTTATTCAATCATTTATTTAGTTAAATATTATATTATTTACTTGCTGTCCTCTAAGTTACTGGGTCATTAAACTTAGGATTTAGGTTCTGTTGTAATGTTTGCACTAAAATATTTAAATATTATAATATTAGTTTGCTGGCCCCCTAGTAACTAGTTCAAAAAGGTTAGGATTCAGATTATGTTGTTGTTTGATCATTAATTTAGTCCAATATCATATTATCTTGCTGTCCCCCGGGTTAATGAGTTAAAAAGCTTGAGACTAAGGTTATTTTGTTATTTTTGTAATAATTTATTTTATCAATATAATATTAACTTTCGGCCGCCCCCCCCCCCCCAAACTGGGTTAAAAAGCTCTAAATTTAGGTGATGTATGTTATTTTATAATAATTTATTCATTTAATATCTTATTTACCAGTTGTCCCTCGGGCAATTAAGTTAAAAAGCTTGAGATCTAGGAAATGTTGTTATTTAGTCAATGGTTTTCTTAAATATTGTATCAATAACTTTAAAGGGTTACTAGGTAAAAAAGCTTGAAATTTAGTTTATGCGGTTATTTTAATAATATATTATTCTTATTTATATGAACAGTTCGCTGGCCCCCGAGTACCTGGTTTAAAATATTCGGGATTCAGGTTATGTTGCAATTTGATCATTGACTTATTTAGGTATTACATTATTAGTTTGCTGCTCCCCTGGTTACTAGTTTAAAAAGCTTACAATTAAGGTAATGTCGTTAATATATTCTATCATTATAATATTAACTCGACGCCTTACCAATAACTAGGTTAAAAGCTTGTGATCTAGGTGATGTTAATTTTTAAGAATAATTCATTCACTAATTACATTATATTCTCGCTGTCTCCCAAGAAATTAGGTTAAAAAGCTTTAGAATCTACGTAATGATGTTATTTATTTAACAATTTATTGAAATATTGTATTATTAACTTTCTATCCCCCGGGTCACTAAGTTACTAAGCTTGAAATTTAGGTTATATTGTTATTTAATCATTCATTTTTTTAAATATTATATTATTAACTTCCTGTCCCTCAGGTTTATGGGTTAAAAAATCTTATAATTTAGGTTACGTCGCTATTTATTTAATAATTTATTTATTCAATATATTATTTAACTCGCTAAGGTAAGGATCACTGGGTTAAAAAGCATGGAATTTATGTTATGTTGATACATTTATAATAAATAATTTGATTATTATATTATTGACCAACTGTCCCCGGGTCGCAAGGTTTAGAATCTTACGATTTAGGTTATGTTGTCATTTATTAAATAATTTATTAAATTGTTATATTATTGAACTTCCCGTCATCCGGGTTACTGGTTACAAAGCTTGAAATTTAGGTTATGTTGTAATTTAATCAATAATTGATTTAATCATTATAATATTGAACTCGCTGTCCCCCGGGTAACTGGGTCAAGGCGCTTAGGATTCAAGTTATCGTGTTATTTTTATAATAAATAATTTAATTATTACATTATCGACCCACTGTCCTCCAGGTTACTGGGTTAAAAAACTTAGGATTAAGATTATGCTGTTTTTTAATCAATAATTTATTAAATTATTATATTATAAAACGCGCTGCCTTCGGTTTACTAGGTTAAAAAGCTTTAGATTTGGGTAATGTTGTTTTTTAATCGGTAATTAAATTAATATTTATATTATTAAACTCGCTGTACTTCGGTTTTCTGGGATTAAAAGCTTATAATTTGGGTTACGATGTCATTTTTATGATAATTTATATAATCACTATATTATAAAACTCTCTGTCCCCAGGGTTACAGGGTTAAGAAGCTTGGAAATTTAGGTAATGTTGTATCTTAATCAATAATTTTTTTAATCATTATATCATTAAACTCGCTTTAAATCGGGTTACTAGGTTAGACAGATTGAAATTTAGGTTATCTTTTTATTTTTGTAATAAATAATTTGATTATTATATTATTGATCTACTGTTTTCCGGTCTACTGGGTTTAAAATCTAAGGATTTAGATTGTGTTGTTATATATTCAATAATTTATTGATTTACTATATTATTAAACTCGCTGCTCTTTGGGTTATTGGGTTTCAAATATTAAGATTTAGGTTATGTTGTTATTTATTAAATGATTGTTATTAAATGTTAGTGGCATCTCGATCAATTTCTTATCGTCAAAAAGGTCATTGAGATGTTGCACAAAAATAATAAATTCGATAATTAAATAAAATCAGCAGTGGAAGCGAATTGTCTAGTTTTAATAAACATTTCTTG
>JAPYYV010003564.1:0-18102 GCA_030522625.1 Copidosoma aretas
CACTTCCTATAAGAGTACCTATAATTACCTTCAAAAGTTTTATCAAGGAAATTCTTAAAGATTGAGTT
Source organism: Copidosoma aretas (assembly GCA_030522625.1). NCBI lineage: Eukaryota > Metazoa > Arthropoda > Insecta > Hymenoptera > Encyrtidae > Copidosoma > Copidosoma aretas. The sequence goes on from JAPYYV010003564.1 coordinate 69, forward strand.
ACATGGATACTATTTCCTAGAAGATTTATAGACCATCAGTAATCAAGTGCGATGCCCAGGTATAAATGCACGCCGAAAATAATGTCCAGGTGATGCGCATCAGAAAGTTACATTTCTTTGACTTTTTCCCAGAACAAAATATTAGACGATTGCATATCTGGAAGCTTGAAAAGTCTACCTTCCTGCAGCACTTAACCTAGACATCATCTTCAGAGTGCATTTATACCTCGACATCGCACTTGATTGCTAAGAGGCTATAAATCTTCTACAAAAACGTATCCATGTAACACGATTTTAAATCAATAGGTACTCTTATAGAAAGTAAAGTCCCTCTTACTAAGTACTTATACTGTCAATTCTGATTTTCGAAATGATTTTAATTTCTAAGAATGAAATAGGATTTGACTAATTGTTTATTTACTTTCAATAACTGGAAAAACCAAAACGAATTCCTATTGCACCTTATGTGGACCAAAATAACTCCTACTGTATCTCATCCACTCTGGCCAAGTGGATAAGATGCTTGCCTGGCAATCCTGCGGCGCAAGGTCGAATCCTACCTTCGGCATTTTTTTTTGTTATTTTCATATTTATATTGTTGCCGATACTTTTTAAATCCCCTGGTATGAGTTTTAATACATTTTGAACAATTTTGAAATAATTTTTTTTGCTATAAATGAATTAATAATAAGATACGTTCCAAAACCGTTTCAGAAACGTTCCAGAAACGTTTCAGATACATCTCTTTTACTAACCAAAGCAGACAAAAGAAGGGTTCAGAAACGTTTCAGAAACGTTTCTAGCTTTCTTATGGAAACGTTTCAATGTTTCAGAATTTAAGTTTCTGAAACGTCTCAGAAACGTACAGTGCTAGGTGGGATATATAGTTTGTAAAACTATGTGTCATTTTTTGTTTACTTACCATCGTCGCTGACGTCCTCATATACAACTTAGTTGGCTCCGCTCGTCGATGGTTGTTGCTCATCTCGCATAATAACATCAGCGCATTGCGCTATAAGCTCGTCCCCGGATAGATCGTTATGCATACGTCTAAGTACTGTAACAAGTGCTCTAATAAAAAAAAAATAAAAAACTATTTCATGCGTGTAAAAATTAGAAAACTTACGATAGCATCGAATCAAATCTTTCGCCAACGGGTCCTTACTGTCGACTCTTCGCTTTACAGCTTTCACAACTGTTTCGAGAATCACCATGTTGTTGAAAAGACCGCGTTTGAATGTATCGCTTATCGTTTTTATCCGACAATGGAGCACAAGAAAATAAAGCTTGTTTAGTAACATGTCGATTGATAATGATGGCAGATCGCGACTCCATACACTACCACACATTGTGCGAATGTGTGGCTCGCGAACGTTTGCAATAGGTAACAAACACCTAATCTCGCTAATTAAATGCGTTTTGGTTATTGACTCCATTATGATCGTATTAAATAAACAGAGAATACTGTGGACTCGTGACTCTCGGAGAATCTTTTATAAAGAAGGTCTGTATGACGCTGTACCATCGACGGGGGAAATCGTATGTTGCACGATCCGTTCTTCTCCTACAATGGTAGGGGTGGCGGTTGATCAGTCGTGTGAGAGATGTAAAAATAATTTGCTTGTATTTATTTTCCCCGAAAGCTTAGCTATAGATGTCAGCAAAAAATATAACAAAGCCAAGAAAGGAATTTCATAATATTCGTTTCCCACGAAAGCTTAGCGATAGATGTCAGAAAAAATATAACAAAGCCAACAAATAAATTTCATGATATCTGTATTAAGTTTACTTCTCACGAAAGCTCGGTGATAGTCGTCAGCGGAAAACAAAACGGACATTGTTTTAAATTTTTTATAAATCGCTGAACGACGTCGGTCTGCAACATTAAATCGTCTCAACCAAGAGGATTTTTCTTTCCCGCAATAGCTGAACGGTAGTTGTCAGCGGATAGCACAATAGATATTGTTTTAAAGTTTTACAAACCGCCGATCGGTTAGCAAAGTTAAAACCGTGTAACTCTATAGTATTTAAGAACGTGTAAATGTAGAGTATAAACGCGCGTCAATCCTATGTAATTTAATACTTTTTTACTCTCGCGGCGGAACGCGCTGCCTGCGAGCTCTTTTGCATGGCGGCGACGGCGGTGCGGGCGGTCATCAATCAGCAAAATCCACAGTATGTTGTGAAAAAAGCTGAGCGCTCGCGGCGAAGCGCGCTATCTGCGAGAGCTTTGTTGCTAAGATTGGCAGCGGCGGTGGTGGTGGTGGTGGTGGTGGTCATCATCAATTAGTTCCGACGACATTGGTGACTACGCTGCATCATGCGCGAGAAAAAAATGTGGTCCGTCGTGGTTGCCAAATATAAGAGTCTATTAGATCCCCAATACTGTAGTCAATACGACCGACCACTGTGGGACCATAGTAAGAGCCAACCCGACGCTGTAAGACGTACGCGTGCCGTCTGCACCCTGCCTACCGACTACGCACAGTGAGCCAAATTGTGGATGCTATTACGGGCCAGGGTTTGTTTAGTGTACGTGCCACTTGTGATGCAGTAGGTGCTTCTTCAAAAAGTCATTGGAGATTGCTTCAGTCCTCAATTCAGTAAGTGTCATACGCACACAACGCACACACACACACACACACACACACACACACACACACACACACAACTCGATTGCACGACACATACACATAAGCGCCAGTATAGTCTATCTGCTAACACACACACACAAACTCACACACAAAACTCGATTGCGCGACACATACACATAAGCGCCATTTAAGCTGTCCGCTAACACTCTGTACATACACACATAAATGCTACACTTTGGGCGTGGCTTAGTGCATGCTGCACTTTGGGTGTGATCTAGTGCGCTTTCTCTTACTCTCCTACTCTCTCCCTTTCCCTCCTTTAATTCATTTCATTAGCCGTCCTCAATTGTGGAGGGGGAAGAACGTCGTATCCCCCCTCCTTGATGCACTGCGGCATAGTAGCTCGTTCGTAAAGCCTCACCAGTCCAGGTGGTGGGGGTTTGTTGTGACGGGCCACTGTGTCGCAATAACTAAGGGTAATATTGTGAATTCAAATAGAGTTTAACGTTTCTTATATTACAATGATCGAACATGCTAGCATTAACGTTTTTCTGATCATCTTTCTGATTTTCCTTACGATTTATCTGGAAAGCTAATATTGCATAGCGTGGATTTCCTAACTGATTAGATGTTTTTACCATCCAGATATGTTTCCATGCTGTGGGTAAGAGCGGATATTTATAGAGCTCTCAAGTTCGGAATCTCATAGATATAAATTTATTCTTTTGTAAATAATCGAGCAGACAAATTATATGACAATCTGACATCACCACGTAGGGCATAAGCGATTCAAATTTAGATACTTCTATATTTAAGTCTTCCCAGCTTCGTGTTACATCAGCGCCCTTGCCAGTCACTATTGCTGATTGTGTGACTTGACTCAGATCAGTTCTGGATCTCGTAAGTATGAGTTCATGTTTCACGTTTATAACAATCTTGCCATAGTATTCGGAAAAAACTAAAATCATACCGATTTAATCGGAATCCATGACAAGCCTGCCCTCTGGTGGCCAACTATGATATTTTTTTTAATATACAGTTGCGTGCGCAGCAATAAAAAGTGCGGTGTCAGCGGCTCGGGTGCACCAGTGGAGGGGGAAGCTTCGTCGAGTAGGTATAAAAGCCGCAATGGTACCTCAAAAAAGTCAGTTGCAGCATCGTGAGCTAGTAAATAGTACAGTTCTAGCAGTACCTGGAAAGTATCATCGGGCTACACCAGGAGGAAGTAGCAGAATCCGAGAGGGGATAATTTGAAAGTTAGCTGCACCTAGAGGGTATCGTCAGGGAGGTAACGTTGTCTTGAAAGTTGTTATTTTACTCAAACGCTATTTGCACACATACTTTTTAGTACTCAGCTATACCTATACAACGATGATTGAGTAGTCTTAAGACAGCTGGAGAGCTCAAAACATGATACCCGCGCGCATAAGTCCATTCTTATCATCAAGATTTACTATGACCGTTTCACGATATCGTAGCCCAAATATTTTAATTGTATTTAATCTTATTTGATTGTGTTTGATCGTATTTTGATCGCATTTGATAGTACTTGATAATATTTGATCATATTTTTATCGTATTTTGATCGTATTTTGATCGTATTTGATCGTATTTTGATCGCATCTTATGACGTTTTAGTCCTTTTGGACAGTCAATAATTTAAATTATTATATGTAACCAGCATAGGTAGGTTCTTGAATGATATAGTTAATATCATTTTTACACCTCATATTATTCAATGGCTGGTTAGAGATGAGCGTTTATGGGCGGTCTACTAAAACATTAGGATCTTTCCAACCATGAAATCCATAATTTGTATTGACTTTTAGCGTATTATTCGATAGATCGTCTTTACTTAAGGGCAAATATTATTCTCCAGTCATCCCAAACATGTCTTTTGGTGGTATGTCTTGTTCAACTATTAAGGGTTTTTTTGTTTCTATATACAAGAATGGATAAGCATTGGGCTTTTGCTGATTATAAAAGTAATAATTATCTAGAAATGGCCATGATAGATCGACTGTTTAGTTGCTGATATTATTTTGTCCCTCACTTTTATGTTTTTGTAATGACATATGAGGATCTAACGAATAATAATTATCACGTTTCTAATTTATTAATCTATGAGTGAAATTTATATTTTCACTCTGCTGGTCATGCAACTCGTTAGGATACACTTTCTGCAAATTTGGATGTTGTACTTCCATTACACTTGTTTCACATACTTTCCAAATTGCATTCGATGTACCATATCAGGATAGTCACTTTGTGATTCCAATTTTACTTCCTTAATACTTTTCTGTTTTTGGTTTATGTCTATATTTAATAAATCGTAGACATGATTATGAACAGTGTGGCGGACAAGTTTATTATCTTCAGGTACTACACGACTTGGACTTTTTCCGGTTTAATTGTACATGCATTTCCAATATGTTTTTCCATTCACAGTATAATCTTTATGATAAACGCTATTGTTATAAATAAGGGGATCTTTGATAGAGCTCTTATCGTACTGCAAACTTATTTTTGCATCGATGTGGTCTGTTCGATGTCTTAATAACAACTGACTGCCGACTCACTTAATGCCGACAGCTAAGCAGAGCTAAAATATCTAAATAGAAGCAGAAGTTGCATGTACACGCACACACGCAAAAGATTTTCCTGTCCATGTGAGATCTCCTGCGCATGCGTGACTGTAGGTCAACTACTACCTCAATAGCAACTGACTGTACATAAAACCATCACTTTATTTTATACTTTTTCAGCCCTGCCTTAATAGTGAGGTAACATCTTAGCTTAGACCATCGCTCAATAATTTTTTTATATTAAATATGCATCAGGAGATAAATTTTGCATAACCTCAAGATCATACATATTTATTAGCATAAGAAATTTAGACCTATATTTTAGAAGTTAAGCACTATTTACCTTGATTAGCAATGAAATACAGTGAGAGCAGCACAGCTTGCACTCACCAAAATAAGTGTGACAAAACCAAGTTTTGCTGGTTTGAGTGGACTAGACATATCTAAGTCCCTCGTATACGACTTTAACTATTCATGAATAAGGCAGAGTCTTAGGAAGTGCGAATCGCTTTATACAGACAGGGATAGCTGGATATATGAGATGGTCAAAATGTCTACGAAATTATAAAACAAGATATCGAGAGATTCGACACATCAGATTATCTACCGAACAATCAATTCGCTCTGCCTCTGGTAAATAAGAAAGTCATCAGGCTGATGAAGGATGTATGCTACGGTTCGCGTTAACGTACTCAATTGAATTGTACACTGCTGATGCATTTCCTTAATACTGGTCCATCTCTACGCATGCGATAAGAGCGGCAACTAGCGGTTGTATACAAAGAGATCGCATATCAATGTAGGTATTAGTTGGCTAATAATCATGCCAACGTTGAGATAACTAACTACATGGACGACGTTCAAGACTTAAGAACCACCCTTAATGATTTTGTTTTTAAAAAAGTGGCCGTAATTCCTCTGCAAGAAAACGCTACAACATCAGTATTCCTCTTCAAGCCATCACATTCTTGGGCCCAGCTCTCATCTAATAACAAGTGTAAAGATCGTGGGTTGGAACGCAACTATCATGGTCTGCGTTGGAGCTGAGAAAAAGTGCTCTACGAGATCTTATATACACCTTTTCGATCTATTAGCAAAAAGGATGACATAATTCATGTGAAAGGTGTCGATAAAATACAATAGTTACAAGCAGTGCTATCAAATAGTTAAATATCTTAAGTAATCAATGTTATCAACAACGCATGCACAAGTGTAAAAATCTCATCCCTTTTTGCTCTGTAGATTGTGTATACTAAATTTAAAATTCAGTGTACACTAAATTTAGAATTCATGCTTTTTGAAGGCATCGAGCAATCAAGTGTAGGCAATGTCATAGTCAACAACCAATCTTATTAGAGGCTTCAATTTAAGGCCATCAAAACTTTAGGATAGGATAAGATAGGATTACTTTAAGCCCACGACACGATTAAGGTGGTAGATCACTCAACTCAAATCGAAATGTACTATTGTTGCATACAATCGAATACGATCAAATACATTTGAAAAAGCTCAAAAAAGATCAATATACGAACAAAATACGATCAAATACGATCAAATACGATCAAATACGATCAAAATATGGTAAAAATACGATAAATACGATCAAATACGATCAAAATATAATTTAGATACGACTACATACGATATAAATACGATCAAATACGATTCAATACGATCAAATACTATCAAATGACGATAAAAATATAATTAAAGTACGATCGAATACGATCAAATACGATTAAAGACGATCAAATATGATTAAAATACGAACAAATACGATCGAGTTACGATCCAAATATAATGAAAATACGATTAGATACGATAAAGAACGATCAAAATACGATGAAGTATATTCAAAATTCGATCAAATACGAGCAAATACGATAAAAATATGATAAAATACGATCAAATTACGGTTCAAACATAATTAAAATAGGATAAAATACAACCAAATACGATAAAATACGATCACGATACCATAATGTATAATAAAAATACGATCGAATAAGATTAAATACGGCAAATATGATCATTTACGATCAAATTCGATCAAAATCCGATCAAAAAGGGATTAAAATCTGACTAAATACCATCAAATACGATCGACATATAAATAAAATACGACTAAATACAATCCAATACGATCAAATACGATCAAATACGATAAAATACGATGAAGTACGATCAAAATACGATTAAAATAATATTAAATACGATCAAAATACGATAAAGTATGATCAAATACGATCATACGATCAAACACGGTTGAATTACGATCCAAATATGATTAAAATACGATCAAATACGTTTAGAATACGATCAAATATAATAAAAAATGATTAAGATACGGTCAAATAAGATCAAATTCTATCAACATACAATCATAATACGATCAAATACGATCAATTACGATCAAATACGTCTAAAATCCGATCACAGTACATTTACGACTTGATTTTTTTTCTCCAGCGGAAACTCCTTTTAACGTAGTGAGTCTTGGGATACTTGATTTTCTGCAGTTACAACTAATAGAAGCCTCCGAAGATTAGCTACCCGTAATCATTTAAATGTCATGTTAGCAGCCGAATACATGCTACTTGTGCAGTGATAAAAATTGCAATCAACCAGTATACAATAAAAATGTACCACTTACCGAGATGCTTTTATGTAGAGAGGTGGTATGTGTTGAGCGGAGCTTCGTCCTAGGTGGGCTTGTCCAGCAGCAGAAGCAGAGGAATCATTGACAAACCGGATGCAGACTAAACCTTTCTTCTTTTCTCATAGAGTCTTATGACAAATAACACTCGTCATTCTGCAGCTTATGCATCTAGATATACTTTAACACGTAAGAGACACCATTATTGCTTAGGCACAGCAGCGCCACCACTATGCCTGCTTACACAAATGTATTTTTTTTTAGTGCGAGAGATATGTTATGCAGAGGCACATCAGCAGCGCGTTGTTTACAACGCGTGGAACAATAAGACGATACCTATTATTAGCGCTTCCTTTCCTACGCATCATATCTTGATTCATCTAAGTATGATTAGAGGTTTTGCTGAAGAACACTTTGCAGGGTAATTATGTATAGCCAATCTTTTGATTTCAGACCAAGAGATTTGGTAAAAAGACTCCTTGGTATCACTGAACGAGTTCTAGATATTAACTCCACCCATAACTCAGACTTACCTGTAGCCATCCTTAAAGTAAACGTATTACGCGATAAGGGGATGGGCAGTAAAGCTTTAAAGGTTGATGCAAGGCTCTGCTAACATCATTTGCTCTTAAGACGTCATAGAGAAAGTTTAAAAGAGTATAAAAGAGTGTCAAACCAATGATGTTATCTCTTACGTGTAAAAGTATATAGGGGTCAACTACCCAATCAATGGACGTTGATGAAAATTTTCATGTTTGTATTTAAATATCTGAGAACATGTATTATCACTTGTAATTTTGTGATAAAATTAAATTTTTTACAAAATTGTCTATCTATTGGTACCCGTCCAGCTGTTGGATAGTTGATGCCTATATATGCATAAGCAGCAGAATGACAAGTAATGAATGTCATAAGACTCCATCAGAGTGAAAGATAGGTTTAGTCTGCGTCCAGTTTGCAAAATAATTTTCCTGCTTCTGCTGCTGGACAAGCCCACCCAGGACACAGCTCAGCTTCACACGTATCACCTCCCTGTGTGTAAACATTTCGGTAAGGTGTATACTTTTATATTATACTGGTTGACTGGACTTTTGACTACGGCACAAGTAGCATCTATTCAGCTGCAAACTTGACATTTAAGAGATAATCACAGGCAGCTAATATTGGAAGGCTTATGTGAGTTGGAACTGCAGAAAATCAAGTATCTTAATACTTACTACGTTAAAAGGATTTTCTGCTGGCGAAAAAAAAATCAATTCTTAATGGTACTGTGATCGTAGTTTAATCGTTTTTGATCGAATGAGATCGCATTTCAATTGTATTTTGATCGTACTCCATCGTATGTAAATCGTATTTTGATCGTGGTTAGGGGCTCAAGACGTGGAGTATGCATGTATAAGCAATAATGACGTTTCTCGACAACATCCTCCGCGATGACTCGTCTGTGAAAACATTTGCAACCTCCTCCTCTCATTTGCTCTCTAGCCCGCCTTGACAACATCCTCCGCGATGACGTGTGCACAAAAACCTTTGCCACCGTTCTCAGCACTTAAGTCGACAAAGCCCGTGACTCGCATCATTCGATACCTTTGTATTGATAAGAAAGGCGGACCAAGCATAGTCTTTTAATCTTATCTGCTTGAGTTTATAAGTTTAATGACAAAAAAGCAAGCGCACGTAAAGCCAGTGACTCACATAACCTGATACGCATATGCAAGCGCGCTAATATAATCTTAAAGCTAGAATATTATAATGCGTTAAAAAGGAGGCGTGAATATTAGGTATCTTCTTACTCGCGCCAAGCAATGTACGCAACGCACTGATGCTTGCGTCTGCAAAACATATCTTACGCTCTGATAAAAAAAATACATTCCTGTAAGCAGGCATAGTGGTGGCGCGCTGCTGTCTCTAAGCAATAATGCCGTCTCTTATGTGTAAAAATATATCTATATGCATAAGCCGTTTACATGTGTAACATACATAGGCACATTTAGTGTTTCCGAGTGCAGTGAATTATAAGCAGCAAAATTCAAATGCGCTTAATGGGCAAAACAGATAAAAGCAAATTACCTTAATCCCAAGCTTTTTTATCTAATAACCCATGGGACAGCGAGTAATTGATGTAATAATTTAAAAAATTATTTATTTACTAACAAAATAACCTAAATCCGAAGCTTTTGGGCCGAGTAAGCCGGGGAACAGCGAGTTGAAGATCTAAAAATTAAAAAAATTATTATAAAAATAACGACATAACCTAAATACCAAGCTTCTTAACCCAGTAGCCCGTGGAACAGCGAGGTATTATTATAACAAGTAAATAAATTATTGGTTAAACAGCAACATACCCTAAATCTTAAGCTTCTTAACCCAGTAACCCGGGGGACAGCGAGTAAATAATATGATGTCAAAATGAATTAATGATTTAATAAGAACATAACCTAAATCCCAAGTATTTTAACCCGGTAACCCGGGAGGCAGCGAGTAAGTAATATAATATTTAAATACACTAGTTATGGTAGACGCGCTTCGCACGCTCTAAATATGTTGATTCCTACTTCGATTTACATTTACGAATATTTTTCTATTTGTTTCATATTTTTCTATTCATATACATGTGAACTCGACAAAATTATTTTCTTGCGTTTTATATTATGCCAAAAGTAGAGAATTCCATTAAGTGGTTCTTTGCTACTCGGTTTTTTTTAGAAAAAAAGATGTAGTGAGCATTGTATGTTTAATATTTATTTCATTAATTTTTTTTAAATTTAAATACCATAACCAATACTTTAAGATTTTAGATTTGTAAATTCATATTTATACTCTACGGGGACAGTTAGATTTAAAAGTAGAAATAAATTAAATCTTAATCCAGATAATTTTTACAATGTTGACATCTTTATCATTCCATTCTCTACTACAACTGAACTGATTTATTATTCAAAATAACCAACTCAAGTAAGCCACTCGATCTGTTTAAATTGAAAAAATTAAATGATCAATTATTTTAATTTTAAAGTCATAAAAATTTAAAATTAACTGTACTATTAAATTATGTTTGAAAATCTCACTTTCAAATTTACCCGCTCGTTACAAGTCTCGACCAGTCACAGAACGAATAAACAGGCTTTAGTCACATAACAATCAATCTTTTAAGATAAGATTAATAATAGTATAACAATATATCGTGAATCCTAAGCTTCTTAACCCAGTAACCCGGGGGACAGCGAGTTAATAATATATCAAGTAAATTAATTACTGATCAAACAGCAAATTAACCCAAATCCCAAGCATTTTAACCCAGTAACTCAGGGGGCAGCTAGTAAGTAATACAATATTCAAATAGATTAATAAATGAATATCAATATAACCTAAATCCTATGCTTCTCAACCCAGTAATACGAGGGACAGCAAGTTATTAATATGATTAACAAGTGAAATTAATGATTAAGCAGCAACATAGCCTACACCCCAAGTTTTTTAAACCAGTAACCCGGGGGACAGCGAGCTAATAGTATAACAATTAAATAAATAAATGATTAAAAGCAACATAACCTAAATTATAAGCTTTTTAACATGGCAGCCCAGGGAACGGCGAGTCAAGAATACAACAAGTAAATAAATTACTGATTAGACAGAAGCATAACCTCAAGCCCAAGCTCCTTAACCCAGTAACCTAGGAGCCAGCGAGTAAGTAATATAATGTTTACATAAATTAATGATTGAATAACAACATAACCCAAGTCCCAAGCTTCTTAACTCAATAACCCGGGGGTCAGCAAGTTGATAATATGATAAGTAATGAAATTATTATAAAAATAACAACATAACCTAAATCCAAAGCTTCTTAACCCAGTAACATCACACGGAGAGAAAAATCATAGGGCTGTTCCATAGGCGCCTCTGGTAAAAGTCCACTGAAGTGTGCACCAGTATTCGCACTATGCACTTGATTCCATGGCCTCACGTACACGATGAGTGTGCAGCCTGTGCTATAGCCATGGTTGTATAGTATAGCTCTGCACGGATCAATTTCATGGAGGCATTGGACTTTTTCCATTACCCTCTTTAGATTTGACAAGTAGGAGTGGGGGGTCCTCCCAGTAAATTGATTTCTAGTATCTTCTATCTCTTTCGCAGCTCGCTCACTAGTATACATATAAGTAGTGCGATGCGCGGGTAAGAGGGGCCACGTGTTGACTATGATTTGCTAAAGATTAAGCACTGGAGGAAGACTTCCATACTTTTCTTTAAGTCGGACTACAAGAAAGCATTGGAAAAAATCCAATGTCTCCATGAGATTGAACCGTGGCTATAGCGCAAGCTGCACACTCATCGTGTACATAAAGCCATGACATCAACTGCATAGTGCAAACACCAGTGCCCGCTTTAGTGGACTTTTACCAGAGGCACCTATAAGATGGCCCTATGATTTTTCTCTCCGTGCAGGGACAGAAAGTTAATAGTATAATAAGCTAATTAATGAGTAACTCGCGATTCTTCGGGTTACTTGGTTGGAGACCTTCAAATTTAGGTTGTGTTGTTATTTTTATGATAATTTTTTTACTTAATATATTATCAACTTGCTGTCCCTCGGGCTGCTATTTTATGATAATTTATTTACATATTATATTATCAACTTGCTGTCCTTCAGGTCAATAAATTAAAAAGCTTAGGCTTAAGATTATATTGTTTTTCAATTATTAATTTATTTGACGCCAGCTGATGTGCCTCTGCAAAACATATCTCTCGCTCTAAAAAAAAATACATTCGTGTAAGCACGTATAGTGGTGGTGGCGCCGCTGTGCCTAAGGAATAATAGTGCCTCGTACGTGTAAAGGTATATGTATATGTATAAACAGCAGAATAAAGACTAATAGTTGTCATAAGACTCTATGAAAGTAAGAGAGAGGTTCGGTCTGCGTCCAGTTTGCCAAAGATTTCCCTGCTTCGGCTGCTGGACAAGCCCACCTAGGACGCAACTCCGATCAACAGAAACCAGCTCTCTACATAAAAACATCTCGGTAAGTGGCATATTTTTATTGTATACTGGTTAGATGAAATTTTTACTATAGCACAAATAGCATCTATTTGGCTGCTAACTTCACATTTAAGAGATTATGACGGGCAGTCAATCTTTAGACGCATCGATGTATTGTAACTGCAAAAAATCGAGTATCCTGAGACTTACTACGTTGAAAGGACTTTCCGATGAAGAAAAAAATATTTAAATCTTAATTGTACTGTAATAGTATTTGAATCATATCCAATCGTATTTTATCGAACTTGATCGTATTATGATAGTATTTTGATCGAAATTGATCGTGTTCATCGTATTTAATTGTATTTTGATTATATTTGGGTCGTAATTTGGATCGTAATTTGGACGTTTATGATCGTATTTTGATCGTATTTGATCGTATTTGACCGTTTCTCAATCATAATTTATTTGTATTTGATCGTATCTAATCGTATTTGAGCATATATGATAATATTTTGATCGTATTCTGATTGTATATAAGGTATTTAAGTGTATTCATTGGTATTTTGATCATATTTGGTCCTATGTAAATCGTATTTTGATTGCATTTCACTAAATTTGGATCGTACTATTCATTCGTATTGGATCGTATTTTGGTCGTATTTGGTAGTATCTGATCGTATTTTATCATGTCTTAATTATATACTGATTGTATTTTAATCGTATTTAATGTTATTTTATCGTATTTTATTCGTATTTGATCGTATTTTGATCGTGTTTTGATCGTATTTTATCGTACTTTAAGTGATTTGGACGTATTTGATCCCATTTTAATCATATTTAGACCGTAATTCGATCGTATTTGACCGTATTTTAATAGTTTTTGATTGTATTTTATCGTATTTTGATCACACTTTATCGCATCTTGATCGTATTTGATCGTATTGGATCGTATTCAAATTATATTTTTATCATAATTCGATCGTTTTTCATCCTAGGTAGTCTTATTTGATCGTATTTAAATCGTGATTTATCGTATATTTTTATGTTTCAATCGGATTTGATAGTTTTTGATCGTATTTAATCGTATTTAAACGTATTCAAGAGTATTTTGATCGTATTTTGATCGTATTTCATCGCACTTTCAATGATTTGATCGTTTTTGACCATCTTTCGATCGTATTTGATTGTACGTGATCGTATTTGTTTTTATTTTAACGTTTCGTTATCGTATTTGATCGTATTTGATCGTATTTAAATTATATTATTATCGTTATTCGATCGTATTTGATCGTAAACAATCGTATTTTATAGTATTTTTATCGTATTTAGCCGTATCTTATTCATATGTTGATCTTATTTCGGCGTATTTAATAGTATTTTGCTTGTATATTGATCAAATTCCATCGTATTTTGAGTGATTCAATCGTATTTGACCATATTTCGATCGTTTTTGATTGTATTTGATCGCATTTTGATTATACTTTATGGCACCTTGATCGTATTTAATTGTATTCGATTGTATTTAAATTATATTATTATCTTTATTCGATCGTATTTGATCCGCATTGATCGTATTTTATAGTATTTTTATTGTACTTGGTCGTATATTATTCATATTTTTATCGTATTTCATCTTATCTGATCACATTTGATCGTATCCTAATTACATTCAGATGGTATATCCAACTTATTTAATGTTATTCTATCGTACATTATTCGTATTCAATCGTATTTCGATCGTGTTTTGATCGCATTTGATCGTATTTTACCGTTTGTAAAGTATAATTTGATCGTTTTTGATCGTGTGTAATCGTATTGAGCGTATATAATCATATTTTGATCATATTTTAATCGTATATAAGCGTATTGGAGTGTCATTATTCGATTGCATTTCATTGAATTTAGATCGGACTACATGGTATTCAATTGTATTGGATCGTGTTTTGGTCGAATTTAATCGTACTTGATCGTATTTGATCGTATCCTAATTATATTCTGATTGTATTTTGATCGTATTCGATGTTATTTTATGGTATTTTATTCGTTTTTTATCGAATTCTTATCTTGTTTTGATCGTATTTTATCGTATTTTAAGTGCTTTGGACGTATTTAATCATATTTTAATCATATTTGGACAGCAATTCGATCGTCTTTGACCGTATTTTGATCGTATTTGATTGTATTAGATCGTATTTTGAATATACTTTACCGCATCTTGATCGTTTTTGATCGTATTAGATCGTATTTAAATTATATTTTTATCGTCATTCGATCGTATTTGATCCTAGTTGGTCTTATTTGATCGTATTTAAATCAAAGTTTGTCGTACCTTTATTATATTTTGATCGTATTTGATCGTGTTTGATCGTATTTGATCGTATTCAATCGTATTGAGATAGTATGTTGATCGTTTTTGGGCGTACTCAAGTGTATTTGATAGTATTCTGATCGTATTTTGATCGCATTTCATCGTACTCTAAGTCATTTGATCGTATTCAACCATCTTCTTACCGTATTTGATTGTATTTCATTGTATTTTAATTTTAGATGAGCGTAGCTTCATGGTAATTGATCGTATTTTATAGTATTTAAATTTTATTATTATCGATATTTGATCGTATTTGATCGTAATTAATCGTATTTGATAATATTTTTATCGTACTTGGTTGTATATTATTCATATTATTATAGTATGTAGGCGTATTTGATAGTTATTTGCTCGTATTATGATCGTCTTACATCGTTTTTTTTTTATCGATCATACCTAGATCATATTTTGATCGTATATAAGCGTATTTATCCGTATTTTGATCATCTTTGGTCATATGTTGATCGTATTTTGATTGTATTTCATTGAATTTGGATCAGACTGCATGATATTCCATTGTATTGGATCGTATTTTGGTCGAATTTGATCGTACCTGATCGTATTTGATCGTATCCTAATTATATTTTGATTGTATTTTGATCGTATTTGATGTTATTTTATCGTATTTTATTCGTATTCAATCGTATTATGATCTTGTTTTAATCGTATTTTATCGTATTTGGACGTTTTTAATCATATTTTGACCGTAATTCGATCGTATTTGACCCTATTTTGACCATTTTTGATTGTATCAGATCGTATTTTAAATATACTCTATCGAATCTAGATCGTTTTGATCGTATTAAAACGTAGTCAAATTATATTTTTATCGTCATTCGCTCGTATTTGATCCTTGTTGGTCTTATTTGTTCGTATTTAAATCGAGATTTGTCGTATCATTATTATATTTTTATCGTATTTGATCGTATTTGATCATATTTGAACTATATTATTATCGTGATTTGATCTTATTTAATCGTAATTAATCGTATTTGATAGTATTTTTATCGAACTTTATTGTATCTTATTTATATTATGATCGTATGTAGGCGTATTTCATAGTAATTTTCTTGTAGTATGATCGTATTACATCGTCTTTTGAGTGATTTAATCGCAGTTGACCATATTTTGATTGTATTTGATTGTATAAGTTCGTATTTCAATTATACTATATCGCATCTTTTCGTTTTTGATCGTATTAGATAATATTCTTATTGTATTTCTATCGTCATTCGATCGTATTTGATCTTAGTTGGTCTTATTTGATCGTATTTAAATCGGGATTTGTCGTATCTTTTTTATGTTTTAATCGTATTTGATCGTACTTTATCGTATTTGATCGTATCCAATCGCATTTTAATCGTGTTTGGATCGTATTTTATCGTGATTTATATGATTTGGACGTATATGATCACATTGTAATCATATAAGGCCGTAATTTGATAGTATAAGATCGTACTTCGATTATGTTTGATTTTATTTGATCGTATTTTGATCGTACTTTATCGTACTTGGTTGTATTGGATCTTATTTTGGTCGGATTTAATCGCATCTGATCGTATTTAATAGTATATAAATTATATGCTAATTGTATTTTGATCGTATATGATTGTTATTGATCGTTTTTTGATCGTTAGTTGATCGTATTTGATTGTATTTAATCGTATTTTAGCGTATTTGATCATATTTTGAACGTACTTTGATAGTATTTAGGTGTTTTTTTGTGTATTTAATCTATTATTGATCGTATTTATTCATATTCCAATAGTTTTTTGATTGTATTTGATCCTATTCGATCGTGATTGTTCGTATTTGATCGTATTGTAATTACATTCTGATTGTATTTCGATTGCTTTCAATATTATTGTACCGTATTATAATCGTATTTGATCGTAAATTAATTGTATTTTATCATATTTCGAGTGATTTGTTCGTATTTAATCATATTTTAAACATATGCAGTCCACAATCTGATTGTAATTAATATAATTGTGATCGTATCTAGGTTTACTCTAGCCTATTTAATCAAATTTTTATCGTAATTGACCATATATTGATCTTATGTCGATTGTATTTAATCGTATCTCGATCGTACTTAATCGTATTTGATCGCATTGGATTGTATTTTGGTCAAATTGAGGGCTATTTTATAGTGTCTTAATTACATCCTCAGTGTATTTCGATCGTAGATAATCCGATATTATTGTATTATATTCTTATTTGATCCTATTTCATCGTATTTTGCGTGATTTAATCGTATTCGATCATATTTTAATCATTTTTGGACTGTAATTCGATCGCATTTGATCGTAGTTTGATCGTATTTAATTATATTTAAGCGTATAAGATTAATTTTCGATCGTATGTAATCATATTTTTATCGTTTTTGATTGTATTTGATATTATTTAGATCGTACTTTATTGTATTTGATCTTATTAGATCGTATTTTGATCCTATTCGATCGTATTTTACCGTTACTTAAGTATAATTTCATCGTATTTGATCGTTTCTAACCGTTTTTAAACGTATATAATCATATTTTGATCATATTTTCATCATATTTTGATCGTATATATGCGTATTCGAATGTATTTATTCGTACTTCGATCATATTTGGTAATATGTTGATTGTTTTTTGATTGTATTTCATTAAATTTGGATCGGACTACATGGTATTCGATCGTATCGTATCGTATTTTAGTCGAACTTGATCGTATCTGGTCGTATTTGATCGTATCCTCATTCGATTCTGATCGTATTTTGATCGTATTTTATGTTATTTTATCGTATTTTATTCGTATTTGATCGAATTTTGAGCATATTTTGTGTGATTTTGACGTATATGATCA
>JAPYYV010003565.1:0-28326 GCA_030522625.1 Copidosoma aretas
TTATATATATATATATATATATATATATATATATATATGTGTGTGTGTGTGTGTGTGTGTGTGTGTGTGTATGTGTGTATGTATGTATACAAATAATTATATGCACATACGCCTTTAAATGTTTTAGTACGTTTTATTACGTACCTATAACATTTTATGATAGAATTAGCTCAAACTTTGATAATTATTTTATGTACGTGACACTTTTTCAGCTTCAACACAACTAAATAATTTATCAACACTTATGCTACATAAACTTAAGTGTGTAGAATATACATATACAGAGAGGATCAAATTCATTATTAGTTGGGTTATTGGGCTTGGATAATATCGTTGGCGTACCTACATTTGATTCTTTCAATTCTATTAATTTTATTATCCAAGCAGTAAAAGCAAACGAGCGCATCAAGTAAATTGGACTACATTACTCGTTATTTAATTTATTTATTAGATACCCTGTTGCCGGGTCCCCTGTGAGACGGTTTACGTAAAATCAACATGGATTTCATGTCTATTCCTCGTGAAATCTATGTAGATTTCATATAGATTTACTGTGAATTGCAGGATAAATGGTACGCGTGTTATAAACGTTGATACCACTTCTAGATCACGTTTAATCTACGTAGATTCAACGGCGATTCAATGTGAATTTCACGTAGAATCCACGTAAAATTTTCAGTAAGAGTAGTATGTAACCTATACTTGCTTTACAATACTGTAGTATACATGTAACAATGATGTGCGCGATTGCTTTAGTAGCAAAGAATTGATAATTAGTGTTTACATCGTTATAAACTGCTTGTGATTGAAATAATTATTTAATACAAAAAAGTTTGGATAGTGAGTTGTATTAAGTTGATGGGTATTAGTTGTTTAATAAATTATTGACAACAAAAGTGTAGAAAATAGAGCCTATTTTGTTATCTGGTATTACGTGCTGATTATTTAAATAAATAAATAATTGTACAAAAGTTTCCGCATTAAAGCATATCGGGTTACTGGGGATTGTGTAAGTGTCTTACGTGGTATTTTTTCAATCAAATATCTTATCATAAATAATAAGTAACTTACTTATTTGCTGTACTGTGTTATAATGTGATTAAAAGCTCCAGGTATGAGGTTATCTGGTTATATAGCTTGATATTAGGATAATTTAAAAATGTTGTATCCTTCAGTAAAGTAGCATTTAATTAGTTTTATAATCATGTGTTATACTATCTGATACATTAAGCACATAGTAGCTTTTAACAGTTTTTCGAAATGAATTCATTATCGTGCATGTAACAAAGAAACTTTGTATTTAAGTATTTAATAGTAATTTGATTGAAATCAGCAAAAGCTAGTTTTTTACTTCGACTAAATACCTACGAATTTACCATCTCTGATTTGCCGGAAAACATCGTATTTATTGTTAAAATGCATTTGCTTATAATATTGTACAGGGATATTATTTATATATGCATTCTTAACGATCGATGCAACATTTTTAGCAAATCTAAAATGGTAAATTTGAAGGCTTACAGCAATAGAAAATCTAGCTTTTTTTAATATTAATCGGGTGATGATTAAAAGTTTTTGAATACAAATGGTGTTGCTCCATTCATTCAAACCATATATAGGTAGAGAAATTATGGAAAGAATTATAGAAAAAATTTTCTTTGTATCTTGTTTAACCGACAGTATCATACATTAATCTAAAAATTCTTATAGTGACCGAAGGATATAACTTTTCTTGTGTATACCTATATATCGGGACAAAGCTATCTCAAATAATATAGTAAAAGTAGGCTAGAGAAAATGGTTTGAAACTTTTACAACTTATCAAAGTAATAAATGTTTATTTAAGGCTGTAGAATAAGATATTTACTCAGAAAAAAACGAGTCACTTCCAATTGTGTATGTATATTACCATGTAAATCGCTTTCAAGCGAGTAACTAAGAGTCACAATCGCAATGGTTTATCATTAGTGGCACTATTACTATTCACCTAGAAAGTGACAATTTATTTAGTAAATAACCACGAGCATTATAAATATAATATAAATAGTCTTTACTGAGATCATGCGTTGAGCAATAAAAATGACTTAAGTAAAATTGAAATTTTTTCAAATTTTATGGTTCATAACACAAACTAAAATGGCTTTAATTGTTAAAATTATTATGATAAACTTTTCTTAGCTGTAACAAAATCTGAAATTGTTATCTGTAAATCAGATATTAAATAATATCAGTAAGTTTGTTTAAAAGTTCCAATCAATCAAACATAAAGCATTAAATGAGCAAAGTACAGTATTTATCTGTAATTTATTTTTTTATTTTTATGAATTTTTTACACAAAAATGGAGCACCTTACAATAAAATATATATCATAGTATCATGCTTGCTATAAGTGCGAAGAACAATAGTATTTTTTTATAGCAAAATGAGAATTTTTTAAAATTATTTATGATGTAAGAAAGTAGCTGACGTGATTTTTATCAAAGTAACATTAATCATATTTTTATTATTTGTTTTTCAATTTAAAAGTTAAAATATTTGTAGAATTTATCATGCATATACACAATTATGTCATATCGATAACAGTCGGAGGGATTCGAATTCTTGAAGGTAATCATCTAACAAACAAAATAAGCCCAAAATCAATATTTTTGGTTAAAAATTCATCAAACGCACGAATTTTGAGCAATTTTTCCGCTTTTTGGCCTACTGTGGCGTCCCCCAACATTGCAGGGTAAAAATATGTTGTTTTTTCCGTTAAATATTATTGCCCCCCCCCCTCCCTGCTGCCCCCACAGCCCACTTATGCTTACGGTAGCTCCCGCCACGTTTCCGCATGCCCCTATTTCTGTTAGGTTATCTCTTTCTTTCATGGATCCCTGAAGACGGCTGAAGTCACCCGAAAGACACTCTCTCGCCGAATTCTGCCTAATTCCGCCGCACCACTCAAATAAAAAATAGACAGGTGAACATATAATAATTAGGTTAATGTACATTCATTTGAATAAAAACTTTATGCCTTTTAAATGATAATTTAATACATAAATAAGCTCTCTTGTTCCATCAGCATAGAAAGAATTGTAAGTCATTTAGCGTTACTAGTATCCACCATGTGGAAGTGGACTTACTATGCATTCCATGTGTAAGAGTTTTTGTGTGCGTTTGTATATGTTTACTGTAAAAGAATTTAAAAAGTGAGAATCGTGCATTAATGAATAATTATTATTGTTGTGATCACAAAACAGTATAATATTTCATTCAAATTCATCTGAAATCTCACTCCAAACAATATTGCTTATTTCGTTAAAATTTTCTAATTCGTTTTGTATGTAAAGATTCTCCGGATTCTAAAATCTAGATAGTGCAACATATAATTGAGAGTGAGAAAATAATAACTTCTTTAAGTACAAACCTGATCCATCAAAACTTTGAACTTGAGACTTATTTATAGTCATAGAAAAAGCTTACTACAACAGAAACTGTTTTGTGTATAAAATAAAAGGTAATGAAGATAAATTTGCAGTATTTAAAGTAATTCTTGTAATAAATACTCTAGTATTGATTTATTTACCAGTTATTATTTCAGCCTCAATATTTCTCTTGTATAATTTTGTTATTCTTAATCTTGTTTCATTACGAGAAACTCCTGAAATACATAGATTTCCAATTAACATTACTATGGAATTCATTTTTAAATTGACATTATACGGTGGAATACCCTTTCGAATATAATTTAAATCTTTTATTGGAATGTTGATGTACATATCTTTATCAGATAAATTAATTACCCTGTAAGCTAGACAATATATATTATTATAAGTTACAACTTTTCCCTTCATGGTGTTCCAAATTTTATTGTTCAAGTAATACGTGAACTTATTCTGTGATGTTAAAATTACATCATTTATTTAAGAATCGTTCACATAATTAAAAATTTCTGAATCAACATCATTTCTTCTCTATTTTCTTGGTATTTCGAAAGAATTTACCTTTCCTTCTCCTATTTTTAAGAGTAATGATGAAAATTTCTTGTCTATTGAACGCACGTTGATTTTTAATTTTAAAATTTTAAAATATGACCACAAATAAGAAAATTTTTATAGTTTCTTTCATGATTGTCAAATAATTTGCGTTTCTTATTATTGGAAGAGTTTGACGAAAATCTCCACCAAGAATCATTAATTTACCACCCCCTACCTTTATTCGTACGGCCGCATAATAAAGCAAAACCACATATACTATATAATTATGAAATCAATGACATTACAAAGTATAGAAAAAAATTGAACAGAATATGCTTATTAATATATGATCTAGATAATAAGATGGTATGTTTTCTTTACCTGCAACCGTTACATTTTAGTTTCATACATTTTCATACACTTTTATACATTTTCGACATTTATTATGGTTTTATACTTTTATACAGTAGAAAGCCACTGCCTCTTGTCTATTACCCACCCCTAGTTGCGAGACACTTTAGTATCGCGTAATTTTTAATAGCTTTAACGTATGAATTTATGTTGATGTACTTATATGCTTATCATGTACACTTGGTAGTGTTATGACGAAGGATCGTTAATTGATTCCTACTATTATATAAATTAATGGAGTAATGGAATAATCAGTCATATGATATTAAACGTAATGTTACAACATTGACGTCTAAATACTTGAAGTCTTAATAAATTTACTTGGGTGAACATTTTTAGTCTAATACGGGAGCAGAAGTCTTGGAAATATAAATCCACATAGTCTAGATACTAATAGACCTTTGTCGTTCATAGTACTTTTCTGAAGTCCATGATTACGATTAACTATAGACATTTACTTTTTGGGAAGTTAGTTATAAAAAGTGAAATCAGTATGAAAAAGAAACTTTTTAACTATCAAATTTTAGAAATACATTTATGTAGTAACAAACTTTAACATATTCATGAACGCAAAGTTGTGCAGAAGACTCCAAATGTAAATTAATAAAAAAACAGACTTTGTGAATCTTTGAGCGCAAAGTTGTGCAGAAGGCCCTAAAATATATCAGACAAAGCTTATCATAGCATAAAGGCTATTCATAACTTCCTAAGGATGACTCTATGGATGGTGGGGAGTTGAATGAAAATGCAGAGATCACTATAAAATTTTATAAATCTGTTCTTAAAAGTGTCCTGAATCACCATGAATTTTTTCAGTACTTTTTATGGGTCATTTTATGAAGTAAATTAATGTCAAAGTTCAGCTCTTTAACATACGTTCTTACGGGACTTAACCTTAAATTATCTTTTGACAAAGACAAATAACTTTTAAAAATGCAGGGAAATAAAAAAGACATATCTATTCATAAAATGTTATTTTTACAATCGGTGAGTAAAATTTCGAGGCAAGTTATGGCGGATTTAAAAGTGATTCAATGTCAAACGTGAACGAAATATCTAGTTTATATGCTGCGGGAGGAGATACGCGGTAAGAAGGGCAGTGCTGCGTCGGGCGGGGACGCCTCTTTCCTCACCCCTAAGCAATGATACTCCCGACCATCCTTAAAGTTACTAATTATTGGATAAATAAATATACTTGATTATTGTAAATGGTACATACGAGTATATATTTGTGAACTTAAAGTTATAATCAGTTTCTAAACTTGTTTTCGACTGTCGCTCGATACCTATTGATTATAAACGTATATTATGACAACGTAAGTTATGGATAGCATCATTAAAAGCAATGACTAAAGGACAAAACTTCAACAAAGTATGGCTCGATAAAAGGATACTCAAGACGGAAGCCAGGCGCTAAAAGGTGCACAAGTTACAGCCTACAAAATAGTTAACTTAACCTGAAACTATGCATGTATTTATATGTTTGTTCCGACATAATATCAGCTTCTCTAAAAATTGAATTTAAGGGCGATCTCCAATAGGTAAATGTACATATGTATTATTCAACCAAGATGGAATTCAATTGTCCCGAAAATAAGTTCAATTAAAGTGTAATTTAAGTAATTCTTGACTAAATATAAATGTAGAATAAACTAGTTTCGGAAATATTCATAATGAAGGAAATAATAATCATAAATAAAACGACTATATTTGTAATCATGAGAAACAAATTTATGATTATAAGTTTGGAATCTGTAAAAATAATATTACACATTGAAAAAAAAAATTTAAATCTTGGCCAGGTATATTTTATATGTATCACGAAGGAACGTAAGAAAATTTTGGAATTAAAGCAAAGACCAGCTTTCCTGCAGACTTATCCAAATAACTACACGTAAAAAATACTCTCGCAATTATCAAAGCCTTTATCAGCTTAATAAATGCTAGGAAAATAAAATTGCAATATGTAGCATAGTAATCGACGTGTAAAAGTTATAATGACCATATGAAATTAAACTTTATAATTTTTACAGTGTAATCCCAATAAATAAGCCCCAGGTCTGTTTTTCTCAGAATGATGATACAATTAATTAAATTCTAATAGTACTGGAAGCATAAGTAATCTTAGCCATGATGCTTCTAATAATAAAAAGATCGATTCCCCCACACATGAAATAGAAAAATAAAAAAGAAAAAAAATATTTATATAATGTAATCATAGTTTAAAAAAAAAAAATTTAGAGAAATATATATTTCTTTGCAAAAATCACTCTTCAAGTATATCGATACTAACGAAAAAGATATCTTCATGCAAAAAATCATAATTAAAAAATTCCTGGAGTTGAAAAAAAAAAAAAATTAATTCTGAAATAAATTCTTTTTACAAAGTAATGAGAAATAATTTATTACCCTCCAAAGAATTCATCGATTTAGTCTTTTGTTTACATTTCTAAAGTTAGGGAATTAGCGCGCTGTGGACGAAGCCTTACTGCACATATATATATATATATATATATATACTAGCGGGGCTTCGCCCCCTGCGTGCTCCGCGTGCCCACCCCCTAATCAGACAAAAATAAAAATACTTTATTTATTTAATCTTTGTAGTATATATGAATTTTTTTTTATTTTATTATTATTATCTATTTTTCCTACAACTTTATTTATTTTTTAATAATTATCTTGTTATTTAGAGTTAACACCCAAAATAAAACACGACTGTTAGTTTTCTTGAAAAAAATCTTCTTTATCTATTTAGAAGTCGATATTTCGTCTCATCATGGAGACCTTTTCAAAACTGTAATTACATATACATACATATTACCTTATTATATACAAAATGCAAAAATATAAAAAAATAAAAGTAGATTGCTGATATTGTTTTGGAACAGGTCAAGGAGAATGTATTGTTGGAACTGCAAGATGACATTTTGCTATACAAACGTTATGCAGATGACATCTTAGCAATAGTAAGAAAAACAAAAATACACAATATCCTGAATAAATTCAATGGCTGCAATAATTTCATACACTTTACAGTAGAAAATGAAGTTAACAACTCTTTACCTTTTATGGACATGTTGATTATTAGACATAAAAACAAAAGTTGCTCTCTGGATTAGTACAAAAAACCTAGTAGTACTTACCGTGTACTAAAGTACCACACACACCACCCGTTGTCAGTGAAAAAAGGCATTGTTATCAATATGTTTGACAGAATTTTTAAACTGTATAATAACAAATTCAGAACTAAGAACATTCTCTACATGCTACGTGTGTTGTCTGAAAATTGTTACCCAGAAGATTTTGTTGCAACAATAATAAAAAGTAAATTAAAAAATACTATTATAGTAATAAAGACCGATATACTTCTATTCAAAAACCGAAAAAACCGCTTATAATTATAACTTACCATCTAATTATTGGTTCCAAATCTAATAGTTTCTTAAAATTAAAAAACTTTAGTGTAATAAACAGTATTAATAATAAATTATCTTCAATTATAAAATTGGAGAAGACACTTTCGATACAGGACAAAAAACACACGTTGTATACTCAATTAAATGCCAAAAATGTCAAAAAATTTATATAAGCCAAAGTTCACAAAAACTTATGACCAGAATAAAAGAACATGAGAGACTTTATAAAAATAAGTCTAAAAATTCTGTTTATCTTCTACATGCGAGAGAATGTAACCATAGTTTCAACATTAAAATCAACAAGAATAACCAAAATATCAAAATAATAGGAACTGAACAAAACCAATTACGCAGAGAAATTATAGAAATGTTTAACGTCTTTTACTTTGACCAAAACATCAATAGAAAGAACAACTTTGATAAATTATCTATTACATACAAATATACCATATCGCAGTTTAAAAAGAAACAACCCAATAATAGCACCTTAAGTTAAAACGAATACAGGTGTATTCTACTTGTACTTATGTATTTCTTATAATTATATCTACGCTTACGCTGTTATACATGGTTTTGACAATAACTGGGCAATCAACTCGACCGCTAATATATACATATACGTGAGGTCCGCGTATCTTGTAATCTCATTGCTCGGCTGACCGCCAGTGTGAACGGTTTATCCACAGTTTGTTCTTGGAAAGGTCTCTCTCTTTGTTTGTATCATGGTTTCTCTATAAAATACGACCGTTGCACAGTGGGGAAAAACTGACTTTTTTTGGAAAAAAGTCTGCCTTGACCTCAAATCTTAACCGATTTTAATTTTTTTTTTTTTTAAATACTCGTTAGATGATTTTTAAACGTTTCACTGCATTTCTTTAATTATGATGGATAATAACCTTAAAAAAAATGTGGGAAGTTGAAAATTTCACAATTTCTACGTAAAAATTTTAAAAACAGGTTCATATGCAATTGATTAAAAATAGTTTCAATCGCCATTTTTTAAGTAAATATTGTATTTATTCGTCAACGTAACCTAAAAAAAAAATTTCTATTCTTTGTTTAAAAAAAATTCATATTTCCTACAAATTACAATTAATTTCAATTTTTTTTCTAAATACTTGTTAGACAATTATTTTGTACTTATTATCATCATTTTTTTAATTATGATGAGACAGACCCTCGAAAAAAGTGTGAAAAATTAGAAATTTTTCATATTCTATCCAAATTTTTTGACAAAAGGTGTATATGGTTCATTTATCATGAGTTCTTGATAGAAAATTATATAAATGGTTTTTCTAACTAAATATCGTATTTATTCATAGAGATAACTCCAAATTGATCATTTTAATTTTTTTTTTAGTTTAAATTTGCCACATATTTCAAACAATAAAAAAAATTGTTTTTTTTTTAAATATCGGTTAGTCTATTCTCTTAACTGCATAACTACGACTTTTTTAATTATGATTGGACATGACCTCAAAAAAATGGACCAAGTTCAAAAATGACACAATTTTTAAGTACCTTTTTAAAAATGAGGTATGTGTGATACATTTATTATTATTTCTAAAGAGAGGATAGTTTAAGTAGTTATTCTCTCACTTAATACAGTCTTGGATTTGTAAATATCACCTAAAAAAATTATTCACTTTTCATTTCAGAATAAAGTCCGCTTGACCATAAATTTAGATTGATTACAAATCTTATTTTTTTCTGAAGTTCTCGTAAGATAATTCTTTCGAAAATTTTACCAGAAAATTTTAAATCATGTTGAAACATAACCTCCTATTAAAACTATTTCAATTATGATACTAAGTAAAATTGCGTTAGAGTGAAATCGAACAAACATTTAAAGTAATTTTGAAAGGTACTTAAAAAAGAGCACATGTTTTTTTTTTTCATCAGTTAAATGAGATTCCTACTCGCTGTTTGGCTACGTTCAAAACATTTTTACAATATTACCGCTTTAATACATAAATCTTATTATAATATTATTATATGAATATACTTTTATCACTGATTGTTGATTACTCGGATATATCACATTTGTAGAAGACCTTTAGCTTCTTGAGTCAGTTCTATGGTTACTTTATCATCCCTTATCCGTTTTGACGTTATTAAGGGATCCGATAATACTAGGAGGTGGTGTAATATATCTTCGCTTGTGGATATCCTATTAAGCATCCTACATTTTTCTGATCTCGCTTTTTGGAAATCTTTATTATTGCACTCTAAGGATTCTTTAGAATAGCCGCCAATCGGTAATTCAAAATATTTTTTGATATCGCCACTATGCACTAAAATTTAATTGCCACATATATAATGAAAATGGTAGACTAATAAACAATATTCTGAATAATTATTTAGTAGGTAAAATATATTTATTTTGAACTAAATACTTTGTCTTTGTAAGAATTAGGATCTGGAAGAAGTTAAAAAAGTACAATACAAAACCAATATAATATTGTCAATTATGATACACTATGGACAATATGTAATGTACATAAAGAGAGAAAAGCCCGTTAAACAAATGCACTAAAACTATTTTTGCTCTATAGCTTATGATAAATATACTAAATAATCCTGTTTTGAAAAACTTCTCATGAAAATTGGAAATTTCGTACATTTCAACATTTTTTTCACTGTAATGAAAAAAAAAAAATAAGTAAATAAACCCAAAACTCGATTGGCAAAATTATCTAACCAGCATTTAAAAAAAAAAAGATTTGCAATCAATTTAAATTCATGGTCAAGCCGACTTCCTTCTGAAATGAAAAGTGAATCATTTTTTTAGGTGATATTGACGAATCGAAAAATGTATTAAGTGAGAGAATAACTTCTTAAATTATCCTCTCCTTAGAACTAATAATAAATGTATCACACAGACCTGATTTTCAAAATTGTGCTTAAAAATTGTGTAATTTTCTAACTTTGTCTATTTTTTTGAGGTTATGTCAGATCACAATTAAAAAAGTCGTAGTAATGTGGTTAAGAGAATAGTCTCACAGATATTTAAAGAAAAAACAGTTTTTTTAATAGGTTTAAAAATGTGGTAAATGCCAATTAAAAAAAAAAATTAGAATGATCTTTTTGAGGTTATGTCTACAAATAAATACGATATTAAGTTAAAAAAACATTAAAATTATTTTCTAACATGAACTTATGATAAATGTACCATATACACCTTTTGTTAAAAAATTTAGATAGAATATGTAAAATTTTTCATTTTTTACACTTTTTTCGAGGTTATTTTTCATCATAATTAGAAAAATGATGATAATAATTTTAAGGGAATTGTCTAACAAGTATTTAGAAAAAAGAAAGTTAAAATGGATTATAATTTGTGGTAAATATTAATTTTTTTTCAAACAAAGGATACAAATTTTTTTTTAAGCTATGCTGACAAATAAATACAATATTTAGTTGACAAATGGCAATAAAAACTATTTTTATTTAATTGCATATGATTTATACTGTAATTATCAGCTTATGCATATGATACTCTACCACATGTACCTGTTCTCAAAATTTTTACGTAGGAATTGTGAAATTTCAACTTCCCACATTTTTTTTGAGGTTATGATCCATCATAATTGAAAAGTTGCAGTGAAACGTTCAAGAAAATCATCTTCTGAGAATTTCGAAAAAAAAAAAATGGAAATCGGTTGAGATTTGTGGTCAAGGCAGACTTTTTTCAAAAAAAAGTCAGTTCTTTCCCACTGTGCGTTGGTCCATAGTGCGAGAGGTTTTTGCGGAAAAAAAAGGAAAGGAACTATGCATTATGTACCTTTACTTTTATTTTTTTTAATATTTTTTGTATATTGTGAATAATAATTTATTATGTATGTATATGTTATTACAGTCTTGAAAAGGTCTCCATGATGAGACGAAATATCGACTACTAAATAAATGAAGAAGATTTTGCTCAAGGAAACTAACAGTGGTGTTTTATTTTGGGTGTTAACTCCAAATAATATTAGACGTTATCATAATTCGAGCAAGTAAACGTTCTAAATAAGTCACTCATTCTATTATCTTTTTAGTTTATATATATATATATATATATGTTTCAATTTTTCAATTGATTTTTATCTTATCATTATTATTAATTTTTCTTGCAACTTGAAAGATATATTTTTCCTCAGTATTGACCAATAGTTCTGATTATTTTCAAAAATCCTAAAATTTTTATGGTGTTACTTAATAACTCTGATCCCCGTGAATTAACATTCTTTGCTGGAGACTTTTAAAAATATTTATAGATTTTTGTTATTTTTTTTTTTTTTGACTGTAGTATCAGATTAATCAAATAATTTATTTTTATATGCTGCTGTTATTATATGTGTAGAAACATATTAATACATAAATTGCCTTAGGTTAAGGTGGTCATGTTTCAGGCTGAAACTTGCCCACCTTTTAGGGCCTGGCTATCGCCTGAAGTATCCTGTTAGCCAACCAAGCTGGGTCCAAGTTTTGTCGTTAAGTCAGTGTTTTTTATGAAGCTATTCATAATTGACTTTGTTATTATAAACGTTTACAATTGGAAGTTGTGGCGCGACAGTCTATAATGACAGATTTAGGCATTGTGGATGACTTTAAGGTGACAAATAGATATTAACGAGTTACAATAGTCAAGTTGATGTATTTATTTATCACCTTAAAGTTATCCTCACTAAGTTACGAATGGCGTTTATGCTTATATGAACTTTTTCTGATATATTTTAGATCTTTCTGCACAACGTTTTATTAAAAAAAATTTCAAACCCCATTTTTTATAAATTTATCTTTAGGTCCCTCTGAACAACCTTGCGTTTGAAAATTTTTTTAAATTTTTTCTGGTATAATAAATGTATCTCTAAAATTTATTGATTTTCAAAAAATTTTGTTTCATACTTATTTCAACCAACAAAAACCATTTCTTTAAATTATTAAATTTTTTTTTACATTTCTTGCCGTTACGTAATGTCTACCTGCATACTTATTGTGACTAAATTTTTTTTGTTTGTTCATAAAGATGTCTTGAAATGAGTATCACAACCTTTAAATTCATTTACAAGATATTCTTCAAAAACACAAGAAAATATTTTTGCTTGGATGTCGTAAGCTTCATAAAAGTCAAAATTTTCTTAGAGTATAATATATTTTTTCTTACACTTATAAAACTAACCTTTTCAACATTGATTTTTCTACCTTCTCATCCCTGCACGTTATGATGACAAATAGATATATATCAGTTACAATAATCAAGTAGATGTATTTATTTGTTATCTTAAAGTTATCTCTAGCTTTTAATAGTCTCTATGCTTATGCCGCGATCCCATGGAGTGCGTAACGCGTAAGCATAACCACTTGAGCCCGTTAGAGTGAAAGAGAGTTTAAATATGCGATCATCTTACTCCCTCTCACAGCGTTCTCAAACGGACACCCATCCAGTTGTAAATGTATGCTAAAGTACTGTATATGGATATACTTTATCAAGTTACAACTGGGTGGGTGTCCGTTTTGAGAATGCTGTCCTCTTATGAGCTTAAATGATTACGCGCTAGGGTCCATTTTTATACACGCTAGAATCCAGCGTCTAGCGCGTATCGTATTGGTCCCGTACCCAATAAACACAATTGTCTAAGATTTCTGAAAGCTTTATCCCGAAAGACATCTTAAAGCTGGTATGTAAGACACCTACAAGATTTCTTTCAGAAATCTTAGACAAATGTGTTTGTTGGGTAACATATCGAGCGTACACTGGACGGCAAGATATTTGTGACCCCCTCCTATAAGAGTTAAGTACCGCTGCCTACGCAATTGGCGTGTGTGCAGCAGTGCTCAACTGTTAAGGGGGGGCGTGAATATATTGCCGGCAAGTGTTCATACTAAACAGTGTTCATTTTACACACATTATCAAAATCTTGAGTTTTCTGGGTAGGTTCTGAAACTTAACCTCGGTTACTTACCTTTAAGTTAAGCAAGACATAAAATTTATTTGAGACTTATTTCATTCACTCAGTTGACTTTTGAAACCAACCCTCTACCTACCCATTACTGCATGTTACGGTGACAAATAGATATATACTAGTTAAAATAATCAATTAGATATATTTATTTGTCACCTTAAAGTCATCCTCTGTAAGTTTTGAATAGCCACTATGCTTAGGCCGCAGTCCCATGAAGCACGTAACGCGTAAACGTAACCTCTTGAGCCCTTGAGAGTAAGAGGGAGGTCAAATACGCGAATCTCTCTCTCCCTCCCATGATCTTAAATTGTCATGCGGTA
Source organism: Copidosoma aretas (assembly GCA_030522625.1). Taxonomy (NCBI): domain Eukaryota; kingdom Metazoa; phylum Arthropoda; class Insecta; order Hymenoptera; family Encyrtidae; genus Copidosoma; species Copidosoma aretas. The sequence goes on from JAPYYV010003565.1 coordinate 14,058, forward strand.
CGCTAATCTTAGATAAGCTTTCTGCACAACGTTGCGTTCAAAAATTTTTTTCATTTTTTTTTATAAATTTACATTTAGGGCCTTCTGCACAACGTTGCGTTCAAAAGTTTTTTTAAGGTTTTTCCTACATAAATGTATCTCTAAAATTTATTGGTTTAAAGAAAAAGTTTTATTTTTATTTAAATCAATAAATAGAATTTCTTAAAATTCTTCAAAAATTTTTAAAAATCTTTTATCTATACTTTTAAAAATAGGAGAAGGAAAACGAAATTCTTTTAAAATACCAAAAAAAAGAAGATTAAATGATGTTTGTCCTAAAATTGTCAATAATGTTAACGATTCTTCAATAAATAATGTAATTTTGATGTCACACAATCAGTATACGTATTACTTAAACAATAAAATTTTGAAAACAATGACAGAAAAAGCTGTAACTTATCACAATGTAGATAGTGCAACTTACCAGGGAATTGATTTATCTGATGGTAATGTATACATTAATTTCAAATGGAATATCTGAATTCTATTTGAAAGGATCTTCCACCTCATGAACTGAATTAAAACATTAATTCCATAGTAATGTTAATTCGAAATCAATGTATTTCAGGAGGTTTATGTAATAGAACAAGATTAAGAATAAAAAAATTATACAAGTACAATGTTAAGACGGAAATTATAACTGGTGAAAAAGTTGGTAACAGAGTATTTATTCCAAGAATTACTTTAAATAGTGGAAATTCATCTTTATTACTTTTTATTTTATACAGAAAACAATTTCCGGTGCAGTTAGCTTTTTCTATGACTACAGATAAGTCTCAAGGCCAAAGTTTTGATGAATTAGATTTGTACTTGAGGAAGCCCTTATATTCTTACGGTTAATTGTACGTTGCATTATCTAGATGTAAGAATCCTGATAAAATTTACATACAAAACGAATTATAAGTTTCTAATAAAATAAGCAACATTGTTTGGACTAAAGTTTTTGATGAATTTAAATGAAATATTATATTGTCTTGTGATTGAAATAATAATAGTTGTTTAATAATGCATGATTCTCACTTTATGAATTGTTTTACAGTAAACATACACAAACACACATAAAAACTCTTACACATGGAATGCATACTAAGTCCACCCATACGTGGTGCATTCTGGGTAACGCAAAACGACTTACAATATTTTCTGTACTGATGAAACGAAAGCGTTTATTTATTTAATAAATCATCATTAAACACCATGATGTTTTTATTTGAATAAATGTACATTGAAATAATTATGTATTAATATGTAATTTTTTTACTTAAAAACTGAAAAACTTTCCATATAAAAATATTAAAAATTTGTTTTATGTGTAGATATTATTTAATAAATCAATTTTTTTTTTAATAATTTTTTTTTCTTAATATTTTACAAATTCAAAAATAATGTTGTATTGAACAAATAAGTATGTAGTATGACAAATAAAGGATTTTCATTCATTATATTATGTTTACAATAATACATTGAAACATATACCTATACGTGTACTGTTATATCCTGTGCCATGTATCTAAGTAAGAATGCGAGCATTCAGGATTCAGACATATGATGGTCATGTGTGTGTGTTTAGTTGTATGTGTGAGTGTATTTTATACTTCGTATTATTAACTTCGAACCTACTTAAGTAAGAATGCAGGCGATCAGCATTCCGAAATAGTTTGAAATACCGCCACTCCAAAACCTTTAGCAATCGATTCTGTTAATAAATGTTTTTAAACATCTTTTTGAAATCAATACGCACTGAAAGTGCAAGTGGTTAGCAATCTTAACAATCGGACTTTGTTGGAATTGAGTAATAACTGGACTGCGTCTCTTCTTGCTTATTATTTGCTTACAATAATTAAATAACAAATTGGCATAAAAGCTTGTACCTTTTCGCCACAAATTTACACTCAATATATACCAAAATGAATAAAACTGGCGATGAAATTCTTGCTGTAACTGATCTCGCTAGAAGAATAGAATTATTGGAATCTTATCATAAAGCAAAGGAAGCCGAAATATCATCGGAATTCCTTGAATTATCTCGCAGCGTTGCCTTGAATAATGCAACCCTGCGAATCAATCAAGCTACACTACATATCAACTTTTTTAGCGGCCAAAATACGCCACTTAGAGATTTTTTACAGTACATTAAAAATCGTAGGTCCCTTACTTCAGACGCAGAAGAACCTATGTTTATGCGAACGATTATATCTAGGTTAAAGGGCAGAGCAAGAAGCTGTATGGATGGGTTAACTTTTCAAACTTTAGATGAACTCATAGAACATCTTGATGCTCACTTTGCTACGTCTTAGACTTATGCTTGATACATTTTAGATATAAGCAATTCACAAATGAAGCAAGGAAAAACTGTTCGAGATTTTCATGCTAGAATCTCCCAACTCATTAATCAGGCTACAAAAGCGGAAAAAAAAGCTGTTTCTCATAACATTCCTGAAAATCAACAATCTGACCCTAAATTGTACCTAGAGATGATTGGGAGAGAAGCATTTATGAGAGGCTTACCCGACGGTTTCAAGGCCAACGTGATGTCGAACGTACCAAAAATTTTTCTGACGCGTTGAAAGTTGCTGTAGAGGCGGAAGAAATAAAGAAAGTATTATTTCCTAACACATATACAAGCATGTATAATCAAATGCCTCACATGTACCTTGCACAACAAAACGCACCTTTACAACTTTCAACGCAGCAAAACGTTGTAGTACAAAACAGCTCACAGAAAAGTTTTCAAGCGCAAGAAGATTATCAACCAATGCTAATTACCGATAGTCAACGAATAAGTTTTGATAACTTAAACAATCATAATCGTAATATTCCATACCATCATAATCCTAACGATGTAAATATTACGCCTACAACTTTTAATTCGGAGGGATAAATTATAGCTCATCCAGCTCTTAAATATGGAAATACTTCTGTGCCTAATGAGTCAGTAAAATTATTATAAGCAAATAACACAACACAAACTCATCCTTTTTCTAATAACCATTGGAAAAGTCAGAATAATGATCAACAAAATCAGTATTTACCCATGCATTGTCCTATTCATGCAGTACCAGTGCTTGTGTTACTTAAGCCTGCCGCACTCTTATTACTGTGCTCAAGATAAAATATGTACTTGTCGTAATAACCATCCGCCTTACAAAATACATCTACGCAGTATAATGCAGGATATTATTCAAGATCCAATTCTATTAATAATCAGCCTAATTTAAGACCAAATTCTCCTAAACCTGCACAATCTGGGCCTTTAAATGGGAACGTTGCTCATCACCCAGACGCCACGGCGAGCAAAAATTAGAACCCGCGTCCACTAGTGAACTTGAAATCGCAACAGCTCGAATGTCGTTTGAAAAGAGCATTGGTTACGCTCCATCAATAAGACTAGAAGTTATGCAGCTAAATGAATATGAAAATACTTTTATCTTAGATATAGGTGCCGATGTTAACGCAATAAAATATTCATCCCCCCACCCAGATGCTGTGATAGAGAAAAGCAAACAACTACCGCTTATTGGGTTCACGTCTCAAAATTTAATAACGTTGGGAAACGTCATACTAACTATATTTGATAAAGATTACACTTTTTATTTGTTACCTACTGAAACGAAACTCAGTGAAGCGGGGATATTGGGACATGTATTCTTATCAGAAGAGCGAGCCCGGCTTTGTTATTATCTTAGAGCTTTAGTATTAAAAAGAAAGCCCATTGACCCTGTACCTTTTATTGGTAGAACTATTACAACTAGGGACGAAGAACGGGGTCTAAAACTTGACAAATCAATCATTTTAAATAGTCAGAAAAACTTTTCTTAGGCCGTTAGTTAAGTTAAAAAGGAAAATACTATTGATCAAACCACTTTACAATACTTCAATCGCTCGAGTGGGCTATGTAATGGAAATCGTGTATATTTATTACCGGCCAGAATAAGAGTCCATATTAAAATTCCTGTACAAAAAAACAAGTCTCACGGTCAAGCTTATTTACGTCGAATAACATTGTTACCCTATAGCAATAAATAATAGAGAGAGGAAAATTCCCCCTCAAGAACTCGTACCTTTTGGGATAGAAGGCTCTGAAAATCTCTTTGATTCTGATTTAGTCAGTGATACCCCAACTACAGATGTTGAGGAAAGGATTAGTATAATATTGGGTAAACTCCGTCGAAATCATCATAAAAAGTTTAGCCTTAAACAATTGCAAGAGATAGTAAGAGAATATCATCAATTGTTTTATATTAAGGGTAATGCAGCCCCTTGTACATTTTACGTACAACATAATATAACAACAACTTATGATAAACCGGTTTTTACTAAACAATATAGATACCCTTACATTTTTCATAAAGAAGTAAGAGACCAACTCAATAAATTATTAGAAGACGGTACTATCTAATACTCTACTAGCCCTTACAACAGTTTATTATGGATAGTTCCAAAAAAACCATGAGCCAATGGAGAAAAAAGACACCGTCTGGTTATTGATTTTAGAAAATTAAATGCTAAAACTATACCTAATGCCTATTCTTTGCCCAATATTATGGAAATATTAGAGCATATAGGAAGATCAACATACTTTTCTGTATTCGATCTAGCTAGTGGTTTTCATCAAATAAGGTGGCTCCCGAAGATCGTCATAAGACCGCTTTCAGTACTCCGTACGGACACTATGAGAACGTAGGTATGCCGTTCGGATTATGCAATGCACCTGCGACGTTTCAAAAACTTATGGATTCTGTTTTATTAAGTTTGCAGGGTATTAAGTTATTCATATTTTCAGATGACATAATAATTTATGCTAAAAATTTTGAGGAACCTGAGTTAAAAGTAACGAAATTGTTTGATGAACTAACGGATGCTGGAATAAAGTTACAATTAAATAAATGCAAATATTTACCCCAGAAGTAACCTATTTGGGACATAAAATAGGGAAATACGGTGTAAAACCTGATCCTAAGAAAATCGAAACTGTTAAGAATTTTCCAGTACCAATAAATTGTATAAATGTTCGAGAATTTTCAGGCCTTACTGAGTATTATAGAAGATTCATAAAAGATTATGCAAAATGGCCGAACCGGTAACATTATTACTACGTAAAAATAAAAAATTTAACTGGACCGATGAACAACAAAACAGTTTCGAGGAACTTAAATCAGCTCTTTGTAAAGCTCCAGTACTTGCATGTGTAGACCTTGATAAGCCTTTTATTGTAACTATAGATGCGTCCTATTTAGCCATCCGTGCCGTTTTAAGTCAAGGAGAACCAGGAGAAGAACACCCCGTAGCCTAAATGTCTCGCACTATTAATGAATGGGAAAGAAATTATTATACCACTGAAAAGGAGTGCTTGGCAGTTGTAGTAGCTGTAAAATATTTTCGTCATTATTTATACGGACGGAAATTCACGATTTATGGCGATCATGAGCATTTAACCTGGATCGAATCAATAAAAGATCCCATGAGTCGATTAAATCGGTGGAGAGCAAAACTTCGTGGATATAACTACGTATATAAATATAAACCTGGACGGCTAAATACAAATGCGGATGCGTTATCTCGTAATTCGGTTGTTTTGCCTAAAATTGATATGTCCCAAAATAAAATAAACTCTGAAGGGGGCGCAAAAATTCGAATAACTCTTTTTTATCCAGTAGTAGTAGTTGTTCCATTATTTCTAGTTCAGATGACGAATCTGACAAGAATGCACAGTTACAACGTCGTATACTACCATTAAAACCTATTTTAAAACCACCCCGCCCTACAAAAACATCCCTGGTACGCACGTGTAGAGCGAGTAATCTAAGCCTAAATAACAGTGAGTCTACTTCAACGGTAAAACTAGTGTCTAGAGACAAGAAAAGGGGTCTGAAATCTTCTGTTCTGACTGTACCAAAAGGGATGGAAGGAGGACAAGAAGATCTTAGCAGTTTATCGATAGCGCAAGGACTAATAAAGCGCAGGGCACAAGAAAACGAACAACCCCTCTTTTCATACCCACGGCCACATCAGATTCTGAAGATACCAGCGTCGCAGACACGACAGACGAAGAAGGAGTTGTTCACATACCTATACTGCAAGAAGATAGGTCATCACTCCCTAGCCTTTTAAATGTTGATCCAAACTCACCAATTACAACAAGTGCAACTGATAACGACTTCCAAAAGGAAGCTGTAATAGGAGCTAGCAAGTTAGAAAAAATAATTAACCCTTAATAAATTATACAAGCGACCAAAATTTCTCCAACTAGAGAACTTACCAGACCTATTACTCAAAAATCGGTAAATTTTAATCTTGACAGTGACTCGAGTACCTCAGAAGAATAAATGATGGCTCAAATTAAACAAAATTCTAAATTACAATCGACTACTCGTAGATCGACGCATGAACAAACTTTGGAGAGCAGTGATAACAAAATTAATAAAAGTTTCCTCTCACAAGGTACAAATTTTGACGATCCTTCTTTACTCTAGGATTAATATATACTACCTGAACCAATACATACAATCCAACCAACAGATAATTTAAAAACACAGTCAAATAAGGGAACTTTAGACATTTCACCCGAAACTTTACAAGAGTATTTAGAAAATTAAGAAGAATCTATAGATGAGAGAAGCTTTCCGATAAGATCTTAGTCACCAATGAAACGACCCAGAGCTGCATCTACTGAAATAAAAGATGATTTCTATACTGTTTGGAGGGAACCGAACGTCTCCACCATCGAACAAGAAGACAGCGAGGAAGCAAGAGAGGAGAAAGAGACGCATGGCATGATATCAGCCACACCTCCCCATTCACGTACTGACACTCATAAAGAAGACATAAAACAACATCGTATTACGAGTGCAAGTAACACGAGACCTTCCGCACGACCGACTGCCACGTTGAAAAGGCTAGAACAGCTGTGGAATCCCGAACGTGATGATTTAGTTACTCGTAACGAAAATATAAGCTTTAATTCTTCTGATACGCTTGTATATAATAGTCTTGAATTAACAAGTACAAGAGAATGTCTAACATACTTACGTGATAATATTGCAACGTTTATTATAGCTGATTTGTCACTATCTTCCATTATCAATAAATTGCTTTTAGATTTAAATTACATATCGAAAGCTGAATTGAATAAAGCACAACCACAAATAGGCGATTTAATAACAATAAATCACAAGAATAAGTTAATATTTTGTGTAGTTATCAAAGGAAACAAAAGAAATGATATATTACCTTTTGATCTTTATACTTGTCTAGCTGGGTTGGCCCAAGCAATTAAAGAAAAAAATGTAAAAACTTTGAGAATCTCCAGAAAAGGTGAAATTGCTTATAACTTACCAAGGGGTATGCTGCCAAAAGCGATCTCTAAGGAAATCATACATCTAAAAATCAAAATTACCTGGTGTTTCGGGGAATGTACTTATCTGACAACCGACATACGATAACAAAAATTAATAGAATGTCACAATAGTTTTTTTGGAGGACACAGAGGTATGACTAAAACTGATAGAAGAATCAGGGAACTTTATTATAAGGAAGGTATGAAAAATAATGTTGAAAAGTTTATAAGAAAATGCAAAATTTTAAGGAGCAAGAATTAGTTTGTATAAAAACTAAAAAACCTATGATAATTACCGATACACCAGCAGAGATATTTTCTAAAATTGCAAAAGATACTGTAGGCCCTTTGTCAACAACAACATCAGAAAACGAACATATATTGACTTTACAATGTTTGTTCTCAAAATTTTGCGTGGCAGTAGCCACACCCGATATTAAAGCAATCACAATAGCAGATGCATTAGTAAGATATGGAGTACCAAAAATAGTGCTTAGCGATAATGGGCGAAGTTTTCAAAATCAAATTTTGACCGGTTTAGCACAAATTTTTGGGTTCAATTCAGTAACGACCACCCCTTACCATCCTCAGGCTAATGGATCTTTAGAACATAACCATGCTATGCTTGCTAGTTTTATACGCACTAAAGCCACTAATACACAAGATTAGGATAAGTTATTACCTTTTGCAATGCATGAGTATAATACGTCGTTACACACAGCAACGGATTTTACCCCATATGAATTAGTATACGGTAGAAAGGCTCGAGTTCCAAACCCATTTACAAATAAAAAACAAATGGAAACTTACAATAATTATCATATTGATCTTATTCGTTGCATGCGTGAAATGCATGAAAAAGCTTCCGATGAGCTCATTAAATGTAAATATAAAAGTAAAAATTATTATGATAGACGAGCTAAGTCTCAAAATTGACAAGTTGGTATGAAAGTCTATGCAATAAAAGAACCACGTTAAGGAAAATTGGATAAATTTCAAAATGGAATTTTCGAAATCATTAGGATAAATAAAAACAATAATGCTACTTTAAAATCAGAAAACGGAAGGTTGATGGTAAAACATTTGGATAAAATTAAACGCTATTACGAATGAGAACTCTCTAACGAGAAAACTCTTGTTACAAGAAATCTTTACTACTCGGAAAGATGAATTTTATGCTGCTTCTGATCGGATTCCTTACTTTGAGACAGTTTTTGATACCTGTTGTACAAGGATCTACGGATTGGCTTGGGACGAATTTGTCCAAAAATTACGAAATTTCTAATAATCCCGGAATTTATTACGAGTATCAAAATGAAATTTCAATTATTCGCACAGAGTGGAGAATTACTATTATTCTAGATTGTAAAAATCTTACGAATCAACGTGATGATTTAAATGAACAAGTGGATGAATTAACTAATCTTTGTTATCGTAAAACACATGCTAATATATGTGATAAATTAATACCAGTATCTCATTTAAATCAATTAATTAAAAGTATTAATTTATTAAAAATTAAGCTTTAACAATTTTTTATGCCAAATATCGCGACCTTTCATTCTGATCTAAATAATTTTCATAATTTAAAAAAAAGAGGTGCTTCATTGGAAATAATAGGATGGGTTTCGAAAAAATTATTTGGAACAATGGATGCAAAGGATAGAAAAATGGCAAATATTTCTCTATGAGCTGCAAATCAAACACATATCGTAAGATAAAATTTAGAAACGATTCATGAAGAGCTTAACAAAATACAACTTGCAAACAAAAAAACTATGACATAAATAAAAGAACTGGTAAATTTTACGAGGAATATCTCAGAATCAGAAAGACTTACAATTTTGACTAGATCCATTAACGCATGGGTAGTTAAGTTGGAAGAATATTTATACTACACTTTACAGTCATATAAATCTCTTATTAACGCCGCCGCCGTTGAAACTACAGCCGAAGGGCACTTGCATCCATTGTTACTTACTCAAAATCAACTTGATCAAATAATCAAAGAAATCTATACATACAGCAACACCCATTCATTACCAATCGATGGATCTCAAATTTTTGTCTCAAAATTACATTTCTTATCTCGCACTTCTGCCGTGTTAAGTGACGCAAGATTGGCTATTATTATTATTTTCCCACTTGTTGGCGACAATAAGTTTAGTAGTTATAAAATACTTTCACTTCCGATACCATAAGAGATACATACAAAGTTACAAGGCTATATTAGTATTAAACCAAGTAATGATTATTTGATTGTAAATCATCATCAAGGAAATAACCTCCTAGCAAATGCTGCGTATGTTGATGAACGTATTCAATATATTAGATTATTATTGTGTGAACCAATGGTAGCAGTGATTGAAAACGTTGATGATGCTGATTATAAATTCTTATTGTTTTCGAAGCCCACAGAGGAGGCTCTCAAGAAGTCTAGTATAGTTTTATACGATTTCGCTAAATCTTACTGGATAAATTTAAAAACTACTGGGAATGGCTTCATTCTACTAGAAAATTCTAACTGTAAGGTTAGTCTGTGATCGTGTTTTTTGAAAGGACATCAGTATTAATGGAACAGGAATTTTGACCCTTAACGGCCAATGCACTGTTCAATCACATGATGTTATTTATTTGGGATTACTACTTTAAAACTTAATTACTCTCACATCTGTAGACCATAATTATCATTGAAATCAATATCATTATTATATCAAGATATATACCCGAATTTAAATAGTAGCGTACTAAAAATTAATAAAGAGGATCAACAAATTATTTCAAAATTGGCTCAAAATAATGATGCCTTATCACTTTAATAAATAGAAGACAAATTTAGAGAAATTGCTATTCAAAAACGACAAGCCTTTCTGAATCACTTTTACGTGTCCGCAATTTTCGGTGTTGATCTTATTATAACGTTTTGTATAATAATAGTCTATTGGATAATACGCTGTCGAAAACGTATTTCAAAACCAAAAATTAAAAGTGATCATGAGTCATCAACGTTTCAAGACACTGCTATCCCACTATACATTGTTGTAACTGCACCTGTGTCGACGACCCCTCTGGAAGTACCAAGTCATCTGATACCAACACATCGAGCACGGTGTGTTAAATCCGCTCACTTCAAATTCCTTACGTTCAATTCTCATGGCACTCTACCTGCACGCCAAAAGATAAATTTACCAAAGCAAGGGAATATACTATAAACTGTCGTATATATATTTTAGTATAAGTTAAAAATTCAATTGTGCAATCTAAAAAATAAAAAAATAAAAAAACTAGATTGATAAACTTATGTTTGAGCACTATACTGCAGAGATAAAAACAAATGATTATCTTCGATACGGTTTATTTTTGTTGTTGGATCTGGAAAATAAAGAATCAAAACGGGTGAACTGAATTTTTTTTTCTCTTTTTATTTAGAGATAAGATCATCATTACATTTTCATTTTCCTTTTCTTATTTAGTGGTTTTGTATTAGCATCATACTCCCACACTACATAACCCCCAATAGAAATACTACAGGAATCATTTATTTCTTTTAGAGAAATGATCGGATGCGTTGATAAGTCCACATCGATATACGTTAAAAGGGTTTTCAGATCATATATATCTTCTTCATCACCACAGTTCATATCGGACAATTTGGACAGCTCCCTTCGCAGGATGCGGTGAGAATGTACTTTATAAATTTTCTTAGTCCACCCATTGTTTTTCTTAAATAAAAAAAGGGGTTATAATAAATATATATATATATATATTTTATAAAAATGATTGTTATTATTTAATACCTTTATAATTTTTGGCTTTCCTTCTGTATACTCTCTAAACCTTTCAATTTCGAAAATAATTTCTTCTTCAAAAAGGTTTAAAAAATCGAAAATATTATATTTTATTTGTATGGGTATAAAAACTCCGTTGATTTTTTTCAATAATATTCTCTCCATAACTTTATTGCGATTTTTTTTAAAAAGATGATGATCCATACGGTTTACCACGAACTCGTCTATCTAAATGTAAAAACAAACAATATGACTATACATTTACTTACATTTAGATTTATTCATTATCAATTACCTCTATTCGCCAAAAGCCATTCCGTGAACGATGTAAGTGTTTCGGTCGTAAGTAAGCCGATTTTCCCGTTGTTATGAAGATTTTATTGGACACTAGGTTTAGTAGTCTTTCTTCCCGGATGTATTCCATCAAAGACACCTAGAGAAATTTTTTTTTTACCAAAATACCAATAATGTATAAAAAAAGAGGGACAAACAATCTACTCTAATCACTAACCAATACACGATACATTTATTTTATTTCTATTTTTTATGACTTATTACTTGAAGAATATAAATCGGACTTAATTCGTTTCCGTTCATTCTTTCTACTCTACATCCGCACGCAGGAAAAACTTTGCAAGATTGCGATTCTTTTCGAGCACTGATATCTACACGCACAATTCAGCGCTATAATTCATGAAATTTTTTTTTTTTACAGCCAAGTTCTTATTTTTGAGTATAAGCCAAATCAAATTTTTTTCGCAAACACAATTATTGTCATCAATATTAAAAGTATTGTAAAAATAACATTTTGGTCAACGAATCAATTGATTTTGAGATTTTAAATAATATATTTACTTATTATTGCAACCAAAATTTTATATCTAATAACTCTGATTTGTAATATTGTATGATTTATTGTGAATTACAAATAATTATATTTTTTTTTTGTATAAATGACCATATGTAATCTTTTTATTTTGACGTGATAAATTTTTTCTTGTACAGTAATATTAGTCGTTACTGACATCAACTAAAGATAATATTAAATTCATATGAACTCTATGATATTTATTTATACAACAATACTTACTATGGTGAAAATTATTTTTCTTCTCTTCTGTTTCCTGCTCCTCGACTGATACAGTGTAAAAATGTAAACGTCAACTATGCTTGGACTTTTGACTATATAAGATCAACTTAGTGTTACAAGTGCAATACCCGTGATAGTGATGTGTTTTGTTGATAACGCTATCCAAAATTTCTTTCGTGCTGTTATTTGAGACAGAACCTCCTACTTCACTGTTGTAAAGCATGATTGATTCCGCATGACTGTTGCATATTAAAAGCAGAGTTACGAACCATCAGTACTGTTAGATACGCCTACATCATCCTACCACCAATCAACATGGCAGTGGCAATGCATACGATTGTAATAAGATACCTACTATCACTTTCATTGCTTGTATGCTATAATATGGCTAAATGATACCGGACATCTACCTTGGCCGCTCAGATTACGGCGAAGGCCATACTTACAAGAGGCGTGGCTAAATCACTGAAAACTGATAACAAGTAGCATACAGTGCAGAATCTACAAAATTACAATGACTTTTAAATACATTGTTATTAATGTACATATACTTAAAATCTAAATACTTTTTCTTAAATCTTACTAATTGGACTGCCAGGATATCATCAAACCTATTTATTTGGAAAGATTGTTACGAATCTTTATACATGACACATGATTTATCTAGTTTTCACTTTCTCGATTGCCGAGGCGGCTATCAGCTAAGAAAGGGCGTGTTACATCCTGTGCCATGTATCTAAGTAAGAATGCGAGCATTTAACATTCAGACATATTATGGTCATGTGTGTGATTAATTGTATGTTTGAGTGTATTTCAAACTTCGTATTATTAACTTCAAACCTACTTAAGTAAGAATGAGAAATTATGACATAGTTCATAACACCGCCGCTCTTAAACCTTTAGCAATCGATCCTGTTAATAAATGTTTTTAAACATCTATTTGAAATGAATATGCGCTAAAAGTGCAAGTGGTCAGCAATCTTAACCATCGGGCTTTGGTGGAATTGGGTAATAACTTGACTGCGTCGATTATAAGGTCGAATACCAACTTGACTTACCCTCCTTAAGCGCGAGAGTATAAAAGGTCCTTCTGCGTACCATCCTGCGCCTTTACTGTTCTGTCAAGCAAACTCTAAGTAACTGCAGAGATTCGAGTGCTCGATCGTGACCTGACTAAACGAGAGTAAGTCTTTGAATCCTTTCGAGCCGCGTTTAGTCAGAGTAAAACAATCCAATGCATTAATCTGATTTTGGAAATTATGAAAAGTTTTACTGCATCTTGTGTATGCGAAACGATCGGTTATCTTGAAGTATACGTCAGAGGAGCCGCTTAAGCAGAAGGACCGTCGAAAAGGGTCTCCATCGTAAAAGAGCAGCCTACCACCTATCTAGCCACGGGGTTTTCCGTATAATTTAAGTTCAGACGCTACGATCACCGACGGAAAAACTTGCGACTGCATGAGCGCGAGCAGCAGTTGAACTAGCGTTACATAAATAAGTTTAAGTGTAATTATTATAAATAAACGGTAACTTTAAGGAATAATTACTTACATCCGCTGATTCACAACTTTTACAAATTTTTGTTTATCACATCTATTTTGTATCCGGTAAAAATTATACTTTGTAAAATTTATTTTAACTTATTAAAGTAATAGCTCGGTTATTAACGCAACACCTTTAGTATTCAGATCATTTCCGTTCAAATTACATTTGAACATATAAGACATACAATTAACTTCAAAGAAGTCTTACTGACGACGAATACTTCACAAGGACGTACGATAACAGACGGCAGATGTATCAAGTGCAGTAGGTCAGTTTTTTAGTGCTCGGTCGCGTACCTCACACTTATATTCACTACATACGCTACCCACACAGCTCGACGGTAATTCTACACTGTAGCGTCGAGCTGACGATACTTTAGAAAGCATATACTGAGTGCAAGCAAAATAAGACTCTGGAGTCGACGACTGGTTCTCAACGAATAAAATAAATTTATTTTTTAGTCGAATTCAC
>JAPYYV010003566.1:0-26543 GCA_030522625.1 Copidosoma aretas
AGTTGGTTTTGAGGCAGCAAAACGTGTAGGGATAAAATCATTATTAATTATACTTCAGAAAAGTATTATTTATTGATGAGTATGAAAATATAAGTAATTAAAGATTCATTGACTTCAAGTTTGTTTAGCTATGTCAATTTTTTTGTTTTATTTTTTTCTTATTCAAGTTTTAAATTGTCTAGTCGGAGCAATTTTTGTCTCTTTTCCTTTTTTTTGTTTCTTAATTTTGAGTTTTTCTTCTGCGCGCCGTTAAAGTTCTAGTATTTTTTCTTCTTGTTTCTCTTTTTTTATCTTTGAACTTTCGAGTCTGATTTTTTTCCGAATTTCTGTGTCATCTTCAGCTTTTCGTTTTTTTTTCCATTTCCTCATGTTTACACGTCCGCCAAATATCTGATGTCACGGTAGCTGGGAGTTTTACTCTTTTCACAACTTTTTTATTTTTCTCTTTTTCCGTTAAATTTTGGGGCCAAAATAAAGTTGTCTTGAAAATATTTTAATCAGAATAATTATAAATACCTGGATGACATAATCAGTGCAAGAATATCAACTACAACATTTCATTGGATACTCGTAAAATAAATAATTTTAAGAATTTCTTACCGGATTTTTTTACAACATCATCCACATCTGCACGCATCAATTCATTTGACTCATATCGTTGATGTTTTACCTGATCGGTGTAAGTAGTACCCGTGGTATTAACTGCATCAGTGACTTGGTCTTGTTGACCTTGCAAATTTTGATTTTCAACAATGGATTGAGAAGATACTGTCTGGCACGATAAATTGTCGTGCTTGTCAATTAGATTTTCTTTGTCACCCACAACTGCTACTACATCAATAAATTCAAGTTCCACAGATGCACTATTTGATTCTAATATTTCTATGTGGAGGTTACTAACTTCGACAATTTCACTTACAACTAACTCAGAGCTGACAGAAGTTACACTATTACTGTCACCTAAACCATCATAATCAAGGGACAGATTTTCGACATTATTTTGAACATTCATGCCCACAGTATGTTCGTTACTTGTACAATTTATCTACAATATAAAAATTACAAGTTTCATAAAATAAATCGAATATTCATAGATTAATTATTTGGAACTGTAAAAATTGGCACAAATATGAGGTATTGAGCATCATTTTTGTAAATAAAACATTAAAAAGTATTCTTAAAACGCTGATTTTGAATGAAAAAATATTTTGAAAATATTAAAACAAAAAAATATTAAAACACACGCATAGTTGAACACATACCACAGATTCTTGTAACCTGTAACAAGTACGCCAGAAACTAAAAAAATCTTTATATTTTTCGTCGCCATTCCACTCTTTTTTTTGATTCTCTGTTTTCTTGAATCTTTCGATGATGGTTTGCTCTATTGTCATCTCCAGAAAAATTAAAGTGTCATTACACATCTTGCTATAAGTATTTTGTTCATTCGTTGTTACACCATTTGATACTTCTATCAAAACATTAAAATTGATTGCATCAGGATTAAGAGGTAACAAGCCGCATGATTGAAAGCCATCTGACAAGAGTCTTTTTAAATCAATACTATTTAAGGCAGTTTCTAAAACAGGTGCAAACTGAAATTTAGTAGAGCAAGACGTTCATTTTGCATTCTTAACTGAATGACTGCCTTTTTTCAAGTGGCCTTTATTGATTTTAGTACTGATGTATCCATAGGTTGCATAATATGAGTCGCGTTGGGTGGTAATAAGATTAATTTAATTCCTTTGCTTATGCACAAATCACTAAGAGGTAGTGTAGCATCCGAAAAGTGTCCATCTATGTATAATATGATGGAAAATTCCAGGTTTTTATCAACACACGAGGGATCAAACACGTTCGTAACATATTCAAAAAAGCTTTCTGCAGTAATCCAGCCTGAATCAGAAAGACCAATACCCCAGCCTGGAGGAGTAGATTCCACTATAGCTGAACGAAGTCTCTTGTATGCATGCATCACCATAGGTGGAGCTAATTCTTCTGCTGCACTACCTAAAATTCAATAAATAATTAAATGTGGCACTATGTAAAAGCCAGTTATAAAGTATTCATTTTCAAACATTAATAGTATTCAAGGAAGGAGGAAAAAAGTTTTACCAAACATGATTAGTTTAAATAACCATTAAAATTCGTAGCTAAGCTTGTTAACTTATATTTTGAAAGTGATTAAAGTGTCACTTGTACCTGTGATTAGTACAGTTAGGCATTCCTTGTCATTGGATTCAACAACAGAGAAAGCATTTTTGTTTGCTGAAGGAACTAAAACTCTATCTCCAGTTGGATGAAGCATAAATGCAGACCCGTCGCAGTTGAAAATTCTGTCTGCACTAATATCCAGTAATTCTTTCTCTGTCAAATACTCTTTGATCTCATGAAACCAACTTCTAATGAATCCCTCAGTCACATTTGCTTTGCTGGTGCAGAGATTTAACCAACTTTTTTTCTTCTTCTGCACTCAAGACTGATGGAGGGCCCTTTTTTGGCCGATTTCTGACTTGTCAGCATGTTTGTCTCTAAGAGTAGAAAATAGTACTTGAAATTCAGAACTGGCTTTTCTCAGTGACATTTTGTCATCTCTGACAGCATCCAATGCTGCTTGAAATGAGTCTGAAGAATAAGGTTTGCTTTTAAACTTTCTTGTAGTGAGCTTTTTTTTCATTGTACTTGGTTTTTTTTATTTGCAATTGCTGAAATCCAAATAATTATATACTTATCAGGTTTACTTTTACAATAACAGTTAAAGCATAAGATTACTTATTGATTAAGTAGGTACATACAAAAACAAATTTCTCATACTTACAAGCTCAGTGAGCGAGTACTTGTACACATAGGTTAGATTAGACACTAAAACTCCGAAGACTCAATTTTAAGTAGAATGCTTTTTAAAGTAAGTTCTTGAACCCGATAAACTTGGAGAAAAATCAATTATCTATAGTTAGATGTATGAATCAAGCGGATGTCACTTTCACTATACTTAAAAAAACTTTAGTTTACCATACTCATTTCTTGCACTCAGCCGTAACACGATACGAAAATAGCGTAGTTTGCAGAGTCACCTACACATTCGATTTCTTTCTGGTAGAAAGGCGGGCTTATAATTTTCACAATTGGAGGTGAATAATTAGCGGATTGACCGACTATTAGGACATGACCTAATACTGGGATATCGACCTTATGGCTACCCCAACGATCTTAGCTATAGACACTTGCAGCACAGGAGTTAATTTGCGCACTTATGCGCTACATGTAATTTTATAGCTTGTGATGCACCATAGGTTTATCGGAAATGGGTAAAACATGTCGAGTTAACTAAATTAATATGACACTATACGATAATAAGAACAATCAATCAGAATCATTTGATGGAATTTGTTGGATTGTGAGCATGAACTTCAAAACAGCTAACGTAATAACTGAAAAATTTCTTTGTTTACGATGTATACATTGTGTCGTAGGATCATATTTGTGTACTTGATAATAAAATTTAAAAATCACTGATTTCTGTATAGTATGAGTTGATAAACGGACACGGCAAAACATTACCCATAGCAAGAGAGTACCAGAGATGCCTAAAGCATAAAAAATCAAAACAACACAGGCTTAAACTCAACTATTTAAATAATATAAATTATCGAAACAAATTATTTCAAATAAAACTTGTTTGGAACTTTTTCATGTTTTGAATTTTTTTTAACCGAAACTTTTTTTTTTACTTAGCAATCCTTAAAAATTAGATTCAAATCAGACTGTCATACTTACTTGTTCGTGAATTCATTATTAATATGTATCAAACTTCACTACATACCAAGTAAGTCCAAGCTACTGTTGAAATTCAGACTTGGCGCCGCAATAATGTAGCGCAGAGTGTATGGATAGGAACAATTTTGGTTTGTATTGGAAGTTCGATATATATTAATAATGAATTTACGAACTAGTAAATACGAGAGTTTAATTTGAAATTGTATCTTGGAATACAATTGAAAAAATTTAAATTCTTTACACGCTATATCAATCTTGCCCTCGCGGTTAATACGCGTAACAATACATGTACTAGTCCTGTTTGTATGTGGCTAGGATCGCTAGTACGGCACACTGACGAGTCTCAGCTAGCGGTCAAGGACGAAGCGATTCTCCTTCTTTTTCTCCCACCTTCCAACATTTTTCTTATCCATACATTTCGCGCTCTGAAATGGCGGTGCAAAGTATTAATTTTAACAAAAGGTTGGACTAACTGGGTATAGAATAAAGTGTGTATGCATGTGTGGGTGGAATTCAATTGTACAGACACACACGCAAACATAATTCTGTTCAAATTTTTAGTTTGTATTGGAAGTTGGATATATCTTAAAAATTAGAAGTAAGTGTTAATAATCATTTAGCAAGATTTTTTACTTGTAATAACACTATGTAAGATGGATTAGCTGAAACCTTACAATTACTTTAATTAATTATCGCTTATTCCAAAGTTATTCTATGCGGCCGATAAATCGACGCTCCGTACAAAGACTAGCTGTATTCAGATTTTTGAAAAAATGATCTATTTCTAAATAGCATGCTATGAACATTAAAACGCTTAATACTTACAAACCTAATACAGAATATTCTTAAAGGCTTCGACAAACAAAATATCAGGTTAAAATTTATTTTAAATTATTAGTGTCGCTGGAACGCTGTTCGGAAAAATGTCATTTTTTCAAATATCTGAATAGAGCTAGTCTGCGTACGGGGTGTTGAAATGCTCACAGCGATTTCAAACCTTATGAAAATTGTTTACAGAATCGAATAACTCTTGGCTTTTTGTATTATAATATTACAGCTGTAATTGGAATTGAATAAACTAGACATATATATTTATCAAATGCTACAAGAATGCATGAAGGCATGTACTTATTAAAATTTTTACCACGATCATTAGAATCATAAATAATATAAATCACTGTTCTAACTGGACCATAAGCCAAACCTTTAGCAAGCCATAGATTGCATCTTCGAATTACACAAGCACCTTTTTATAAATATTACTCAGCGAATAACTCTCATACACCATTAGTTAATACAGCAGAATATTTAGTGTAGTTATAATTGTTACTTATTAAAGCTATAAGTTTTATTTACTTCATAATTTTCTATATGTAAATCTATCAATGACAGAATCTTTTTACATTATACACGCAGCATCCTCAAAAAAATGATCTCCTACGTTGTTAGTATGAATCCAGGTAGATGAAAGTTTGTTGTTTTTTTCTGTGATTTCACCGATTACAATTATTTTTAGAGTTTCTACAGAACACCTCTGCTTTTCACATTGTTGACACATGACCTTTGTTAAAAACACCTTTGCAACATTGTTTGTATATTAAACTTGTTTATATACTTGTAGCATTCTTTCCAATATTGATGAGACTTCGGTTAAAAACTAAAGGTAATTGCGATCAATCGCCAAATAAATGAACATGAAAACCTTTGGAAGGTAAAGGATAATGGTGAGGTTCAACTTTTCGTAGTCTATGATCAACTTGAAAATAAATTGAAGCTTATCAAGCTTGCTTTGTCTGCAATAACAAAGTTACAATCTTAAAATTTATCTTTCAACGCAAGTTTGGCATAACCAGTGATTTATAGAAGAATATTTGTATAATAACAGGCATTCTTAAAGCAAAGTATAGAGTTTGTCGATTGATATCATGAATAGCAACACGGCTTGAAGCCATAAAAAGCGTAGCATTGAATTCAAACTTTAAATTAATCAGTGTGACCATATCACTAGTAAAACGACTTTTTCTAATCCCAGCTACTTCTTGTATAATTGCTAATTCATCAGAACCATAATTTACTGGAGCAAGCTAATATTCAAGAAATTAAATAATTTTTGTTTTGTTGTTTACTGAAACCAACTCCTAAACTTTGAATATGTTCAGATGGATCTGCTGATCGTTCGTAATTTTATAAATACAAAATTATCCAATCTTTATATTTAAGTCATCGTTGTAAGGTGTAAGCCAATTATTTAATGAATCGATGTCTCGGTTGCCAATACCGATATCTGCCGGTAGTTTATTTGGTATTGATCCCGCAATAGTCATCAAGTCTCTCTTATTACAAATTTTAACATTCCGATGATTGAGATCATAGTCTTTAGAATCTAAAGCTAGTTTTTGCGAACGTTAGGCAATTAATTTTGTCGTACCAAGACTTTATTATTCTACATATATTTCATTCCACCAAAATTTGTGTAACATAAGTTGTTAATGATATGATTGAATTTCATCATTGTCATCAAAGTTTTTTTAATCTCTCGACAAACTTGAGCGACTCTTTTTTATTTTACTGATATATTAAATACTTTAAAACTTTTTTTTAGCTAACTCAAATGATGGAAATTCCTTTAATTCTTGTGGTCTAAGACAATGAAATAAAATGAATAAGTGAATAGTGAAAGTTATCACTATTATTCACTGCAACGAATTATTCAAGCCTCCTACAATGGTTGGTGGGCTAAATGGGATGATGAAATTTCTAAAAGTAAATGACAAGTCTCACAAGCTCTAATATCTCTCTCTACAATTATTTTTATCGTTAAACTTGTATACATGTAACGATATTCACCAACACTATTCCTTGACTACATAATTTCTTTGGACACCTCCGATAGAATTTTAAAGGCTGCTCCAGCCTTGAAGGCATTCTTTGCCAGATGTTTCACTAGAATCTATTCGGATATAATAGTGCTAAAATCAGTGTTGGCTCTCCCCATTCGTAAAATGAACGAATCGTTATGATTGAACAATTTATTATTTTTTGCTGAAGTATAAATTCATGGACATTTGTCATTTTTTTGCAACAATTATAATTCTTGTTGAATTTGTTTAGGGCATTCGTCCACGACATAATGAATCTAAGGGATTGATTACTAATAGAGAAAACTTAATAAATGCGAAAAAACACTCAACATTTTAGTCTTTTATTCAATGCAATCACTTAATTTATGTGACAGAAAATTTTGTACACTTCTTCCTACTTAAAACTACCGATTAATAAAGAATCTTTAAATTATAACAAGACGAACCTAGCTAAAAACTAATAAGCACGAAAATTACTTCATTTATTGAACACTTATACAATTTGTTTTAACAGAGAAGCACTGAGGTGCCATGAGCTTGTCAACCGGAGGTAGACTGACAAACAGCTGTCAAGACAGCAGCTGCTTACTATATAATACACTTTTAATGGATAAAGAGCTCTGTGTGTGACTTTACTATTACGTGCAAACAGACCACACCCTAACAAATAAAGATCTAATAGTGGCATAATCGCGTGCTGATGCAAATCAATTCCAAACATTTTCCTGTATTTGTTAAAGCAAAAAAATCAGAAACAAATTATGTATGAAAGAATGTGTAGCCAATCATTTAAGCACAAAGTAGATAAAACTCACTTAAACTCAATAAAAAAAAAAAAAAAAAAATCTAAGATTAGAACAAATTTTAATCTACTATTTCAGCTCTTACTCATAATTCGTGCGCAACAATATAAGCTCAGTGATAAGCCTAGACAGAACAGTATCGATGGAGCAAACCTTGTCGACTCTAAGTTTAGAGTCCGAACCTGATATGACTTTCATCAGCCTGGCTAAAAACCAACGATTGGTTAATAAGAGTTCTATTTTGATGGTTATAAGATCACTACCATCAAGAGATCTTCAAGTTTTATAGTATTTGGATCACTTTTGCAAAGTAACCTAATATTATTGAAACCAACAATGCTACAAGCTTTAAACAAGTTGTAAGATAAGTATTCAACGCTCTAGCGGCATATAAGACAATACCGTCCGAGTATTTATATTTAGGCAGAACAGAAAACGTATTAAGTTTGAGCAGATAGACAGAAGTCAATTTATGCATTTTTCTGTAGGTTAGAAAGTAGGTACGTCAAAATAAATAGCACTATTGGAAAAAGGAGGAAAAATTACGTAGAAATACATGCTCGCACACCTTCATACATTATTTTCTTACTGAGTACTTAATTAAACATTTAAGAATCTCTGGCGGCAAGGCGCACGCATGCTTCGACGCTCTTCGTGCGGCTTCGAGCCGCTTTGGGCGCTACTCGGCACGCTCGGCTCCTGGTTGGCCACCACGCGCTAAAGCGCACTAAGATTAATATGGATTTGTGACAAGACAGTTGCTTCAATTGATCCGAAAAATTTTATTTCTGTTTATTAAATATTGGAGACAACGCTGGGCGCGGTCCGAAGTCTAAAAAGTAAATATAACAGGCACTACGAGTAAAAAAGTGAAAGAAGCGAATCTTGGCTTCCGGTGGTCGTAGAATAAATTATTTTTTCAAAATTCATGAAAAAATCAGCGCAATCAAATTCAATTACTTTCAGATCGCTAGAATAATGTTGACGAAAGTAGGGTCCTTAGTTACGGTTTTTTTTTAATAACTATACAATTTATTTATTTCAAAATCTGAATTTTTGACAGATTCATGATATTGTCCATACCTGTCGATTCCAGCAAGTTTGATCTCGATATTATGGGCAGGACAAAAATTATTAACATTCGAAATTTCAACTTAACCATTTTGCAATAGATTGCTCTTTGCAAATATTTGATTCAGACTAGCGGCACATTGTTACGCATAGATAGAACTACAACGTTTTAGATTTTCGTCAATTCTTATCCACTTTTACTATTTTACGACATTTTAATCTTTTTGCTTTTTTGCCTTTATCACATGCGTACATAATGAGAACGATTTTGAATCCTTTTAAACTTCGTATCCTTCTGTAAAATTATGGCCTGAACAACTTTTACTCAAAACATTATTTTCCAGGAGTTATACTTTTTGAGATGTTTAATGAAAACTGGAAAAGCAGACGGAAATTTGGTATTTTGCATTAAAAATCCATGCTCCTGACCTCGCTTAATGTCAAGACTTCAGGATGATATCATGTGTATTTTTTTAGAAATTTCAAGACCAAAATCGTTCATATGGAAAAGACTTCGACTCTCTATACGTCTGGCGCACTAAGTGCTAGAATGCCTAAATTTGTCTCTAAATAAGATAACTCTTGACAGGAAACTCCTATTTCGACCCAGTAACCTGGGGGAGAACAAGTTAATATAATATGATCATAGAATTAAAAAAGCTACGGATGTAGGTAACGTCGCTATACTAATATTTTGTTTTAGTAAAATACTTTTAACTCGCTATTCCCCGGCTTAATGGGTTAAGATGCTTAGGATTTAGGTTATGTTGTTATTGTAACAGTAATTTTTGTACCTATCATATTATTTACTTGCTATCCCCTGAGTTACTGGGTTAAAAAGCTTGTGATACAGATTACTGTATTTTTGCGGTTTTGCCCATTGCGGGGGTCCACGGCCACTTTTGAGAGCGCTGGTACTCTATAAAGAACGTCCATTTGTATTCGTGTGCGAGTGCGTGTGCGTTTGAGCGTTTGTGTGAGGTATGCGTTTAAGTGTATGAGAGTACGTGCAAGTACATGAAAAGTACAAGATCTGCAATGTTTTATCGTCCACCATATGCGACAGCAGTAATTTCGCACAACTTGCTGTAATATACTTGTAAAACATTTTTATTTGAAATCCATCTCAAAGAGATTGTCAAAAAATAATCAATTTGCCATATTGCGACAGCAACTATCTGTATTGTCCTTTATTTTTGACCTACTTTAATTATTCTACCTAGAGGAATATTTTATTTAAAACCGATATTGTAGGAGCTTCGAAGACATACACAAGCGGCCATTGTGTATTAGCCACTATTTCAAATTAATAAAGGTGCAGTCTATTTTATATGATCCTACTCAGAGAGGACTTTTAATTGATACCCATGTAGCGGCAACTTTTAAGATGTACATCGACCGCCATGTTGTGCCAGTTACTATTTTGTATTGGTTATCATTTCGCATTAAGAGAGGTGCAGTCTATTTTATTTTATTCCACTTAGAGAGCACTTTTATTTGATACCCATGTAGCAGAAACTTTGGAGATGTATATCAACCGCCATTTTCGCCAGCTGTCATTTTGTGTTGACCACTATTTCGAATTAATGAAGATGCAGTAAATTTTATCATATTCTACTTAAAAAGCTCTTTTATTTGACACCCATGTAGCGGAAACTTTGGAGATGTACATCGACCGCCATTTTGCGCCAGCCATCATTTTGTATTGGACACCATTTCTAATTAATGAAGATACAGTCTTTTTTATTTTATCTTACTTAGAGAGCTCTTTTATTAGACACCCATGTTTCGGGGACCTTGGGGTTATGCATCATCCGCCATTTTTCGCTAGCCGCTAATTTTAATACAAAATAGCAAAATACAATTGTACGTTATGTAAAATAAAATGAATTTCAACGATCATATTGAGGATACTAACTGATTCATCAAGAAAACATAAAACTTTCTAAAAATTATGTTTATTTTGGTCGCCATATTGCTGCTGTCATATTGATTTTTCGAAGATTATCACTAATTATTGGTTTCGTAACATTAAAAATCTATAAATAGTTTTCATTTCGTTTTCAGTAATCAATATAATGTTTTTCCTTTACAAGAGGCTATAATTTTGTTTTTGGGGGATTGGAGGGAGGGGGGGGGGGGGTTAAGGCCCGCTCCCGAGTCACTGTACAACTGGGAACTAATTTTTTTCTATTCTACTATCCAAACCCTTAAAAAAAAAGTCCAAAACAGAGGTTCCTGTCAAGAGTTATCTTATTTTGAGACAAATTTAGGCATAATAGCCTATAGCACCCTGGATATTGTGGAATAAAAATATGGACTAAAGGAAATTTACAGTTCAAAATCAATTTACAGGCGTATTTAAAAGTGACAGGTTTAGAAGAATTCGTGTGGAATAAATTGAAAGTCTCAAAAATTGATTTTAACGACATGTCAAATGAAAAGGGTATCGTTTGAAAGTTCTCGTTTATTCGTTTTATGATCATTATTTATTACACATAAATCAAATAATCATTATTCTTTCGGAAATTGGGGTATTTGTATACAGTAAATTCATCGTTCGAAATGTGAAAAATAAGAATCAATATTTTAGATGTATCACGGATAAAAAAAAAAAATAGAAATTGGGTTAATGAAGAAGAAAAAAGACAGTGTAAATTTCAGTTTTGGTTGCAAAATTTAATTAACAGAAGATTTACAAAAAAAGGTATATAGTTAGATTTATATTCATACATAATAAAACAGAAAATTTAATTGATTGATTATAATTTACAGGTAATAGTTATTTATTATCAGCCAAAGATTCTAGTCAAATAAAGTTTTGAATGAAAATCGTATACGAATGGAAGATGTTTTGATCGTGTGCGAAATTTTTGTGATTGAGGTAATTCATATTTTAACATCAACATAATATCCGACGTATGTCCTAATTCCTTTATATTGTTTTCAGGAAAAAAATCATAATAATGATAATTTTTTATCAAGCAAAGTTCCTGATTACGACTTTTCAAAATTAAAAATTCGGTGATTCATCAAGTCAACAGAAAAAAATACTTAGTTGGATTTAGTTATTTTATGAGACATTTACTGAGTAATAAACTATTGGGAACTGAAAGAAAACGAGACTAAACTGTTTTAAAATTTTGATTTCATTACTTCGAATGTGTGACGATGTATTTGACTACAATTTATTGCTACTGATAGAGGCATCAAAGATTATACATTTTTTAGTTTTATTCTATGAAACTTCCCAAACTTTTTAATTTTGTTAAAAAGTAATTTTTATAGATTTTACAACTGTAAAAAACATAATTCTTTAGTAAATGCTTTCATAAGTATATCAGGGATTTTGATTTCATTTTACAATTATTTTTTGAATTTTTAACCTTCATTTCATAAAATTATACCCGAAATCAAGGTTATGTTTTCATAGCAACCAACACCTCTCTATTCATAAAAAACTCGTTTTTTTTATTCATCTACAATACACATAAAAATCTTTGTTTTTGGCCTATCTTAATTAGCGTTAAAGATATGGCAAATTAAAAAAAATTTCAAGCTTATATGTGCCCAAAACCATGAAAAATTATGGCTGCTTCACTGTAATTATTTTGTAAACGAGAAATAATTTTCCTAAAATTTTTCTCTTCGATATCATAAAGCTTCAGCCAAAAAAGTCGAAATTTTTGTTATATTTTATATGGATTAACACTTCTCTATTTGTGCACCTTAATGCTTACTTGCTCTTTAGAATACCCGTAAAAATAGTTATTTTTGGCCCATCTTGCTTCCCGCTCAGGGTATGGCATACTTTTTATTTTTTTGAGGTTATGGGTACGTAGTACGATAAAAAAATATGTCTAAACATCTGTTATAATTTTTTAAACTGCTAAAATTTTTCCAAACATTTTTCACCTTGATTCCATGAACATACTGCCAAAAAAAGCTAAAATTAAAGTTATGTTCTTACATACACCAACACCTCTCCATACGTGAGCCCCGTTTTTTTTCTCTTGAAGTAATCGAAAAAAAATTTATTTCTTACCTACATCTCTTTTTCTTGTTTGTATTTGTAAGTTTGTATTCGTAAATTTTGAAAGTACTCATAATGTTTATCTTATAAGCATAACTATGGTATCTAAAAATATACTGCTATCGCTACACATAAGTTCTTGTTAAAATTAATAAATGCTATAAGTTAATGTTTTAATTTATGTACACATTAAAACATTGAAAAATGTAATTCTCTAAAAATGATGATACTGTATGTGAATTTGGTGAATCCTTGTTTTATATCATTGTTGTTAATCCAATGCCTATATGTTTTTTTTCCACTACATGGCATTTTGAGACAAAAACCAACTGGTGAATTCAGGAATTGTTCCGTATAGTTTTTATTTCATCATACCGTACGGTAAATCCATGTAGTTTTTTTCAATAGAGGTACTCGGATTAATAAAGATTTTATTTCATACTAATCAGAATAATTCAATTTTTTTATTAGTCAATTCATGATTTTTGAGAGTACAAATTAAATATAAACTTACAGGACGTTGAATAATTGTTGAAACATCTGGATAACTAGGAAAATGAATAGTACTTACTAACCAGGAATGTAAATACTATGCGCAAAACGAATCTACAATCTAACGTTGCAAACTTCAAATGTAGAAAATTTTTTAAGTTGACATGTCGATAAAATACTTATAAATTTTGTATACAACGATAAAGCTTTTGTTGAATATTACAAATATTAAATAAAACGTCATTGTGTACGAAATATTTTAATTTTTGGTACCCAAATAATTATTTAATTCCATAAATGCAAAATTTATATTAATCGTGTTAAGTTTGATTATTAGATATTTACCCAAGGTAAATTTAATCATCTTCATACAGAGGTATGTATACTATGTAAATGTTTGTGAAATATTGATTAAATTATTATAAAATATTGTAGAGAAAAATGAAGTGCGATATAGGATTGAAGAGATGAAAATTTTATATTTGAAAAAATGTTAAGGTTATTATAGTATTTATTTTTATCCAGATATTATGACAAGAATTACATAAGATTCATCTTATAAATATAAAATTTTTGAATTTTAGTGAGATCAATAAATGGTTTCTTTTTCAACTAAGTAGAACTTTATGGAGAATTGAATAAAAGTAATCAGTGTTATAAAAGTTAAAAAATACAAATAAACATTTATTATAGGCAAGTATGTTATAAACATCGTAGATTAAAAAAATAGAATACCTTGTAGTTTGGCTAAATACATATTTTACTGTGTTGCATCACTTTAACTATTAACTGTTACTGTATTTATAAGTTTCTATCCTTAACTAATTATTTATTCTTTTTGACTCTAAGCACATCTACACGATTTTTACTCTATCTTTCCTAAATGCTCTGATTTATTTACCACGTATGCAAGTATATATTGTGAACCCCTAAAGGTAAGTTAACCTTAGACGACTGAGTTATCCATCCTACTAAGTATTATTTGCAGAGCATAACGATCACATTAAGGTAGTTGGTGCGGATATATTTAGATTTCTAGATTAGGGTGAACTAAGATTTCCAACTAAGAAAATTTAATCAAAAAATGTAACGATGATCATATAAATTACATAAAATTATTTAATAAGGTAATTCAGTTGTTCTGAAAAAATTAAACTTATTTGAATTAAATATAAAATAAGAGTAATGTTAAATACGCGTTTAACGGAATTTTATTAAACTATGTACTTAAAAAAATCTTTGAGTTCAGTTTTTTTAAACAGTATGTGTTTTATTTTATCTTAATTATTTAAATATTTTACAATGTATACTTTATACTCTTTTTTTTAATTTTCTGAATTTATTAATTTATTTGTCAAAAGCAACAACAAAAATTTTTATTTTTAGATCCATGTGACGATATAAAAATAGTTTTATTATAATATTCCAAAAATTATATTATAGAAATTGTTTTTTTTTTAGTTAGTAATATTTAACTGGATACAAAAATACACTAAAGATTCTTAAAATTTGTAAAAATGAATGATATGAAAGTAAAAGTAAAGGGTTATGGAAATTTTTTATTTAGAACATTTTTTTCTTTTTATATGAAGATAAAGAGTTTCATATGACAACGCGTTCTATGGTAATTAATATTATTATAAAAAAATGGGAAGATTATTGCGATTTTATAAAAGGAAACGATTACTATGGGAATGTCAGCAATCGTAATGATTATTCACAAACAATGTCCAAAAATAGAACTTGTGGAACATGTATTGAAAACAAAAGCTTTTCAGATATATTTAATTTCACGTTACAGTTAAATTTATGAGTAATCAAATTCAATTATATGAAAATGTAAATAGTCAAATAAAACTCAGTTCACCTTTTTTTGGAAACTTTGATGCTGGCCAATATGACATATTATGTTATGAAAACATAAAAAAGTCATATTAAGATATTAAAAAAAAATTGTTTAAAAAAACGAAAGAAAATGACAATAATATACATGAATTCATCGATGAAAATGAAAATTTAAATCAATCATTAATTGTTACTGAATGTCACACCGCAGCATTTTATAAAACTACATCTAATAAATCATTTGAGATAACGAATGATTATCATTCACAAAAAATGAATCTGAAAATAAAAATATATATTTAAAGAGAAAATTTAATGAAAAGTTGCAACGTAATGATAGTGAATCTAAGAAACTTAATCTATCGTTTGATAATAATCATGAAAAAGATGGAAATGGACTAATAAAATTTTTTGTATAACAATGACAATTTTCTTGCAAGTGCCAGACTACTTCTGGTAAAAAATATAATTAAAAAATGGAATTTTCATTAAAATTGTATTATTGGAAATGAATATTTCGAAAATGTTGAAAATTCTAAAAATTATTTTAAAATGATGTCTAAAACCGAAACTCATAGTACTTCAATTTAAATACAAAGTTTTGTGGATATAATACATTCATACATAGAAATACTTTTTTCAAATTCCACTGAAATCTTACATTTTTGTGATTATTCAAGTGATTTAAAATTGACCATTTAATTTTTAGGAAGTAGAGATTCAGGTGAGTTTAATTTATAAAATTACGAAAATCCTGGTATTAAATTAAATTAAGGAATCTTACATTCAATGAATTTGAACAGAAAAAATAGTAACAATATAAGACGATGGATAATGCATCAGACGATGATAATTCAAATAAGATTTGTAGTATGACTTCAAATGACCATGATGATTTTTTAGTAGAACATTTATATTATGGTTAAATGAGTTATAAATGTTCGTACTGTTTAGCAGTTTGTTTAATAGAAGAAAGAAAAAAATCAACCTGTTGTCAAAATGGAAAAATCTGTCTTAGTCCTTTGAGTAAAACGATTCACAATTGAAGGAACTTTCACTTTATGACGAAAATTTTAGAATATATATCAGATATTTTGATAATATTTTTAGTTTTGCATCTTTGATAAGTAAAGAAATAGAACAAAGAGAAAAGGGTATATATAATATCAAAATTTCAGGACAAATTTTTCATGTTACTTAAAATACCTTGAAGTCAAATATTGATAAAGAGGCCAAAAACAGTCAATTATATATATGAGGTATTCTTTGTGAACGAATGACCCCCCCTTATACAAAATTGGTTTGATTTATTCAAGTGCTGTAGGTGATCAAAAGAAAGGTCTAAACCTCTAGTTTTCAATGCCGAGTGGCGTTTTTAGTGAGTCTACATTCCAGATCCAATATGGCTACCTAAACTACGTGACCTAAAGCTTTTTTAAAAAAAAACTTTTATAAAAAAAGCGGCATGAACCCTACTGGAGTCTAAAAAGGCTTAAATTAAAGGTCTTGAGTTTTTTATCGAAAGCCACGCCGTATAAAAAAAAATTTTTGTCAAATATAGAATCCAAAATGGCGGCCAAAACACGTTATCTACAACTGTTTTTTAATAAAATGATTATGAAACTGGCTGCATTAACCCATCGTAAAGCGATTACTAACTTTTCATCCATTTAAACAAAATGTTACAAAATGGGCAGGAACAAAGATATAGGGTGTAAGAAAGAATTTGTTAACTAGTTAACTGAACTTAACTGCGGTTTACAGAAAGTTTCTACCCAATATACATCACAAAATTTCGGCCAGCCAAAACGTAAGGGCGGATTGCAAGTTAAGAATTAGAAAAAAATTGTTTTTCCTGTCAAACGTTTAAAATTTTGAGGCAACGTCTCCGCATTGCTCGAAAAAATTGCTATTCGTATTTAGTGGGCTGTTTTAGAGAATTAATTTATGAAGGCAGCGAAAAATTATAGTCTGATAAATATTTGCAAAACAAGGTTAATGTTGTTTCGAACGGATGGGGTAATAAATACAGCTTATTAGCGGCTCCAAAGTAATATGTTTCAATTTCATTCATTTTCAATAAAATTACACGCGATTTCGTAGATTTCTAGGGGCGATTTCCGGAGGATGGGTGGGGTGAAACAAAGATTTTGTGCCTTAGGGACACGCAAGTATTGTAATCCAATTCTATTTTTGTTGAACTACAGTCTTACAAAGAGCTTGATGACATATTTTAACACCTTCAGTTTTTACAAATAATAAGCTTGTTTTAAAAATATTTGTTTAATACTCTTTTGTTTCGCCACCTTAAAAACTAAATTTTTCAAAATCAGACGAGTAAAGTCAGACGGAAATTTGTTTGAGCAATAAGGAGATAGTAAATAGCAATTTTCTGAAATTTTGACCGGTGAACAGGGTGAAATTTTTTTTTTTTTCATTTTTCGCTCGAGATTTGTCCTTACTTTTTGGCTGGCGAAAATTCTGTGAAATATATTAAGTATAATTTTTTTGTTGACCGTAGTTTGGTTCGGTTAACAAGTGGAAATTTTCTGACTTTTTATATCCCACCTCTTTGGGAGCATTGATTTGGATGGCCGAAAGGTAAGAAATCGCTGGAGAACCTTAAATAATAAGTGCCAGCCGGCCATATAAATAGTACTATGTTCATCACAACTTTAATATAAATTCAATCGACAAGTGTTCATTGTAAAGCGAACTACGTGTATGTTGTAAATTGATTCGAGACGCATTCGATTGCCAAATGTTAGCTTTTTGTATTGTTTAATATTATTTCTTTTATTACGGTCATTTTTTTTGTTTCATGTTGTTGAAAAAGTTTTGGATTGAAGTTTTTTTTTTTTACATTTCTATTTCTTATATTGTTCTAATAAAGTAAGCCTGCTAAGGTTGGTACTAAATCTGACAACACCTTGCTCTTTAATACATTTACATCTGTTCTTGCTAATTATTTATTCACCCAAAATCCCAGCTACTTTAGACCGTGTGCTTATTGCACAAAACACCCTGAGAAAAAAACGTTTCATTAAAATTATTTTTAAAAAAATGGTTTTGGTCGTGGTTAATGGAAAACCTTTATTTTTATTTACGGGGAATATCAGACCCTGATACTATTTAAGTAAATTTTTGCAACCTAAATCACAATAAACTAAAATAAATAAATGGTTAATATTTTTGTAGCAATTTGTATCGTATAGTATCGTACTGGGTATCGTACTGTAATTAGTATCGTACCCATGTCAGCTACTAAATTTTGAAAAAAAAATTTGATAATAGATTTTAATAATATTCGTTGCTATTTTACAATAAGAGTTAGGCATGAACAAAACCACGGAAATAATTTGCAAATTACCACAAACTGGATTAAATATTACTCAAATTTTGTACTCTGGACAGTACTTCGGGCTTATAATTTTACTATTAATCCAAACCATTTAGCATATCTATTATTAAACCCTCACAACTATATTCTATATTCTTTAGTCATTTTTTATATCCTTAACTGTATAGGTCAAATTCATTTTTTCATTTCTAGTTCTTATTTTCAACATATTTTTAGCAGCCTGTTTTAACTAGTTTTTAAATTTTTTGATCAAACTTTAGAGCTTTTATCATCTTATCTATCTAAATTTTTTTTGTATTAGTTTCTATACACATAAGATACCTCGGTACACAGACGTATAGTGTAGGGATTCATATAAGATAATCCAATTACACCTTTCTCAGCTTTTTTCTCTCTGTCAAGCCGTAAATGTCTGCACCATACGACATTGCGTACTTCACCAGATAGTTTAAAAGTATTACTCACCTCTTAAAATGATAATTTATAGTTTTTTTCTACCCCAGGCCAAATGCAGTATTTGCTGTGGCTATTTCTTTATTTTCTAAATCTTTTAAATGCTCCTTGTAACTAATTTTTTTAATGAATGTAAAACCTAAATGTTAAACAATCCTATTTATTCAATAAATTAATCTTACATTTCTTAATTTATTTTTAGTGTTGTTTCTTTTTAAGAAACTAACACTTTTGTTTTTTTTAAACTTAGAAAATATCTCTTTTTACTAAAAACCTTTTAATACATCAATAATATCCAACAATACCTCTCGATTACTAGCCAGTAGTACCAAGTCATGTTTATAAGCTAATGCCTATTTTCTTGAGTTACCAACCATGACTCCTTCGACATTTTTTTTTTAAAACTTTTTTTTCTGGTCTGCAATATACGAAAAAAAAAAGATGAGACTTAGTCTACAGCCTTGTCTTCAGCCTCCCTTCGTCCAGAACTCTTCTGTTATCTCATCTTTAACTTTTATTCTGACTCATTATCTTTCTATCTATAAAGATGCCTTTGATTTTTTTAATCGAATATTCACGGACATTCATGTCTTTCATAAGGTTTCAAAGTTTTGCTCTATATATATACTGTATGGCAAACTAATTTTGAGGTCTACAAATACTAAGTACACCTTTTGTTTGCATACAAATGCCCTTTGCATTATATGATTCGAAATGTGAACGATATCCATAGTGGATCTCCCTTTCCTAAATCCCGCTTAACCATGGCAGAGTAAATTCTTATCCTCAATCTCTATCATCAACATTTTCCTGACAAACTCCGTGTAAACTTCAGACACAGATGGAAGTGGCTAGATAGCCCTGTAATTCTTAGCTGCATCCTCAATTTCTTTCTTAAGTAAAGTTACTATTATCGCTGTCTTTTCGGCATTAGGTAACTATTCACCTTACTATTTTCTTCTAAGTAAAAGATAAAGGAGATTTATCAGACTACTGCCTCCAAACGATCAAACTATACTAGAAACCTTATGCATATCAACAGATTTTCTTTTTTTTAATGACCTAACTAACTTAAAAACCTTGATTTCATGAATAAAATCTCTATTAATATCTCATTTTATTTTCTTCCCCAATATTTTACTTCTGGATCCCTCTAACAAATCGCCTAAGTAAATAATCCAAATCACTTTCTTTGAATTTGTTGTTAATTGTAATCTTTGTTCTGCCTAAGTTAAAAAATTTTCAGAAATTATTTTCATTTTTTAGTTTCCTAATTTGTGACTTTTCAAATTCTTTTAACTTTATTTTGTTTTTAATGTATAGAACGCGGCTTCTATACTGCGATTTTTCGAACACAATTATTTTTAAGCGTGTGTGTGGGTGCTATTCGCACTATGCACTCTTTATTTACGGAGGCACCAAGTATGAACTTCAACAAATGCTTTAACTTGCTTACTATGAAGTCAATGCGTGTGCATGTGTAGGTGCTATGTCATTGCACACACACACACGCTCAAAAATAATTTTGTTCGAAAAATCGTAGTATAGAAGCCGCGTTCTACATATTAAATATTAAATAATCGAACAAGATGAAGTACGGAAGTTTAACTAAATTTCAATTTTATTTTTTTTTTTTAAAGAGTAGTCCAAACTTCTTTCTCTTCTGTAGATGCATATTTCAATTTCACCTACCTTTTCTTCTACATAGTAAAAGCATTCTTAACTCCACTTTTGCTCTTAGTACAGTTTTTGTCTCACCACTTTCTGATGAGTATTGTCCATTTTTCAACTATGACATTTTATTTTGTACTGGCCTTTCAATTATCCCTTTCAACGAAAGCCACTCCCCATAAACTGATATTAATAACTTTTACTTCTGTTGGCGTCTTTTCAGTACTACTTTTAAAAACTTTCGTACTTTTCTCAGGCCAAATAAATACTAGTTTGTTATTGTTCACTAATCCTATAGGGATCCTGACCTATTTTTTTTAAATTTTCTGTCTCAAATCATATATTTATGATGAACGTATGATCTGGTTATATTATCTGATCTACTTCAAAGTAATTCGCTAGCTTCCATGCATTCCCATACGCAACCATTTTTCTGCCTCCATCATGTATACACTTAACCTCTCTTATTTTGTTGATAACACTTGTATCATCCATGCCATAGCCTATACATAATTATCCTATTTTCGTATTGAAATAACCCCCTGTTACAGCAATATCCTCTTCTAAAATATTTATATTTCAAAATCAATCATACATTGCGTTTCTATTTTCTGACAAGTAAACTGATAATTTATTATTCTTTTATTGTTGAGCCTCACTACAGTTTTGATTAAACCCTCTACAATTTTTTTTTGTTCCTTAGTCTGGGAAAGCCTTCAGTTTACATTCTTTGGGCAGCCAATGTTCCTTATATATCCTTTTTTTCTTGTATCCATGTTTTGCGATAACTTACAACATCAAACTTACTTATAAAACTTCTAAAGCCAATGTCGTTATTACTTGACCCTGCAACATTCTAAAAACAAACTTCCTACCTTCAAATTTACTAATGCTAATTAACTTTTGATTGATACTCTATTTCTGGGCTACACAAAACTGCTTAACCTCTCTCCTTTGGCCTCCTCGTTAACGTTTTAGCTGTTTTTGTCAATAAAATTTTTCTATACCTTTTTCGTCAGTCTACCTGTACCACATTCTCTCGAGTGTAACGTTACTAAAGCCATTTCTGACACTAATTTCTTCCTCTTTTTTTTTGTTTTACATAACTGTTCATTTTGCCTACCTTTTTATACCTTTAAGATACATCACTTTCTATAAATAAATTTATTTCTATTAATTTTTATTTATTTTTCAT
Organism: Copidosoma aretas; assembly: GCA_030522625.1. Lineage (NCBI taxonomy): Eukaryota > Metazoa > Arthropoda > Insecta > Hymenoptera > Encyrtidae > Copidosoma > Copidosoma aretas. The sequence continues at coordinate 21,563 of JAPYYV010003566.1, forward strand.
AATCTCATTTTACACTGGAAGGTCATGCAATTCAATTACGTAAACATTACCATTGTTATATTATCTATAGCTATATCTGATTGTAATGCTTGAAACAGGAACTCGTTTACGCCTCATCTAGGCCGGTACATCAATGACCTTACTAACTTTTTTTACTAACTTTTTTTTTAAATAGGGTCGATTTCACGTCGTTTAACACTAGCTCGTTTTTTTAAAGCTGCTAAACTTTTGTCAAATCTCTCAAAAATATTTTTAAGAACTGTCTCTCTACCCTGCCAGTCAATTTTTATTTTTTTTATTTTTTCAATTTCTGTTTTCATTGTTTATAAGTTTTAATATGCCTATATTTTAATCTTTTTAACAGATGTATCAGACTCCGTCCAACTTTTATTCATGCTATCCATACATTTTCTCATTCGTTTTTTGTCAATCTTGCACGCCCGGCACATTTAAGCAATTTTCTGTTATTGTTAAACTTTTCCTGCTTTGCAATGTCGCATTTGTTTTAGGCTGATTTTTACCCGTCACAACTGGTTTTGCTTGTATTCCTTGCTTGCCATCGCTTCTCGTGAACACTCTGTTCGGAACACTTTTATCGTTTTATTCATTATTCATTCCACTTATTTCCATTGTCTTTCACACAATCTACATTAATGCTAGAAAGACCTCAGCTGTCAATACCTGTAACGCACGTGACACACCAGGAGCCCTAACCTACCAAAATGGTACCTCTAAATATCAACACAGAAAGCACGCACTATTAACAAATTATCTCACAGGTCCTTTTTACAGACTTTCACATCGCGATTCATTCATACTATCCACCAGTTTTAAATACACAGATCAATTTAAAAAATGCCAAATATACAATTGAAACACCTGAGCTGACTCTAACATGACCATTAACTCTCGCGCAACCTAACCAATTCTATCTATGTTAATATGTACGAAAACAATTAAAACAATGTGCGAGTAATTAATAATCCAATATATTCATCCTTGATATAGTTTTTGACTAACTTTTATGGACCGTTCGTCACAAAAACAACGTTAGTATCAAATGGTGTTGAGTTCGCTGAATAACAGATAACTTTGATAAAATTAAACATGTATGTTTCAAGATTGTGTGAATAAATATTTTTAACCATTTATTTAACTTTTATGCTATCTTATCTTATCAGTGATTGTTAAAACATGTAATTATAAGAGAGTTGCAATGTTTATGGTAAAAAATATGTGAAATACAGTTTTCGGTGATACAGGCAAGTAGTTTTTTCCAAGTCATCTCAACTAATAGTACATTGTAGGATATTTATGACCTGAACCGCGATCACTTCGGTTCAATTGCTGATAAACATTTTTTTTTTGTTATTGTGATAAATTACACACATTACGCGTTAAAAAAAATGTCTAAAATAAAAATTTAAATACGCTTTTGTGTTAAAAAAAAATAGAAAATGCACACAAAACAAAAAGTTAGTGATATAAATACTAACTCTCAATGAAAACATATCAAAGACTTCAGTTTTTCAAAGAAAAACACTAAAATATGATACAAAAAATACAAGAAAAGCAAGATTATGAACATGTTCTGACGAATAAAGTGGTAAGAGATCGTAGCACAGTTATTTGTAATGGAAAAAACAGTTAAAAGTACTATTTGTTCAAAAGAGTCAAAAATAAAAATAAAAAATTAAATGTTTGCGACAGATTAAAGGAGCTGATAATAAGACAAATCATACTAACGCATGAGCAGTAAAATAATATATTAAAAGCTAGATAAACTTGAAGACACATAGACAGAACAAGGAAAATTTTGCAAAAGACTATTCGCTATGAGAATGAAATGTAGCGCCCTAGCCCGTGGCAAAAGTAGAAAACCTGGGGGAAGCCAGTGGCATCAAATCCATGTAGTCTGTAAATATCATTAAATATCTAAAAAAAAAGGCAGTGTAGGATGGTACATGAAGTGTGAAAGTTTTAGTAAATTTAATTATTAGTATGTGCCTTTTCATCCCATGCAAATTCAAGCAGGCATTTTAATATTACAGCTGTAGAAAGTAACGAAAGTGCGGAGTGCCTCCAAAGGTATATGATGTATACAGTACATAGTGTGTCCGTAGTGCGTCCATGCTGCTTGTTGTTGTTGTTATTTCCGTCTGCTCGGTACGGTCAGTCAGTGCCTAGCCAAAGCTGCAGACGGCTTATTAAATCATACAATACTGACTCTAACTATTAAGTAGTAGTTCAGACTTACAATTACAGATACTCATTTATGCAAACTGTTATTATGTACAAAAGAACTAGAAATCGTCTGCTTAGCGTCCTCGTAACCAAAAATGATAGTAGACGCTTGGAAACAGTATGAATACATGCAGATTACAGGATACAAAAATCCTCATTTTCAACAACAATATGATAAAAATCCTTGCACCGATTCACATGGGATAACAATTTATGTATTGATTTTTTCCTAGGCTACAACTTTAACGATACATGTGCGTACGAAAAACGTATAATAACAGAGATATCATGAAAATGAAAGTGATGATAATGACGATGTTGAAGACAAAGATGCTGATAATGATGGTGATGATGATGATGATGATGATGATGATGATGATGATGGTAATTATGATGATGATGATGACGATAAAAATTATAATAATGACAATGATGATGATATATATGATAATGACGATAATGATGATGGTAATGATTCTGTTAATAACGATAATGACGACGATGATAGTAATGATGATGATGGTGATAATGGCGATGATAGTGATGATAATGATGATAAAGATGGCAATGATGATGATGATGATAATGATAATAATATCGATGCTGACGACGATAATTATTATAATAATGACGACGATAATGATAATGATGATGATGGTGATAATGATTATGATGATAATGACGATAAAAGTGATGATAACTATGATAATGACGATGATGACAATGACGAATAGGATGATGATGATGGTGGTGATAATGATAGTGATGATGATTATAATGATGATGATAATGATGCTGACGATGACAATGATGATAATAATGATGGTGATGATGATGATAAAGATAATGATAATGATTCTGATAATGATGATGATGACGATGATGTCGACGATGTTAATAATGATGATGATGATGATGATGATGATGATGATGATGATGATGATGATGATGATGATGATGATGATGATGATGATGAAGATAATAACGATCAGGATAATGATTGTGATGATGACGATCATGATGATGTTAATGATCGATGCCGATAATGATGGTGATAATGATGATTAAAAGGATGATAATAATGATGATGCTAATGATGATAATAATGATGATGATAATGACAATAATGATAATGAAAATGATAATATTCATAACGATGATGACAATGATGATGATAATGCTAACGATAATGATGGGACGGCGATGATAATAAGGATCATGCTGACGATGACGATAATGATGGTGATGACGATTAAGATAATGATGATAATGATGATGATTATGATGATGATAAAGATTGTAATGATGATGATCATGACAATGATGATATTATGACGACAATGATGATAGTTATAAAGATGATGACGACAATGATGATGATGAAGATGGTGATGACTATAACGATGTCAATAGTGAAGCCGATAATAACGATAATGATGATATGGATGATAATGATACCAATAATGATGATAACGATGATAATGGTGATGATTATGATGAAAATAAAGATAACGATGACGATAATACTATTGATGCAATGATAATAATGATGATGATAATGATGATTATAATGATGATGATGATGCTGATGACGGTGATGATGATGATGCTGGTGATAGTAATAATAATAATGATGTAGATGACAATCATGATAATGATGATGATGATGATGTCGATGATGATGATAACAATATCGATGAAAATGACATGAATGATAATGCTGACGCTGATGATGATAGTGACGATTATGTTGACCATAATTATGATGACGATGATGATTCTGATGCTGATGAAGATGTTGACGATAAGAATGCTGATAACAATGATAATAATAATTATGATGATGACGATAAAAATTATAATAATGACGATGATGATGATAAAAATGATAATAATGATTGTAATGATGCTGTTAATAACGATAATGACGATGATAATGATGATGATGATGACGATAATGCTGGTGATGATGATGATGATTAGGATAATGATGATAATGATGATGCTCAGGATGATAATAATGATGCTGATGATATTGGTGACGATGATATAGATCAAAATGATGATGTTGATGATGATACCGATGCTGACAAAGATGTTGACGTTGAGGATAATGATGATGTTGATGATGATGATGGCGATGATAATAATAATGCTTATGATGATAATGACGATAATAATGACGATGAAAATAAAAACTGTGATGATAATGATAATGACGAAATTACGATAATGATGATGTTGATAATGAAGATAATGATGATGCTAATTATGATGATGATGATGCTGATCATGATAATAAAAATAGTGATGACTATAATGATGATGTTATAATAATGATGATGACAATGATGATAATGAAGATGATGCTGATGATGATAATGATGATAATTATGACCATGATAATAATAATAATGATAATGATGATAATATTGATGAGAATAATGATTATAATGAAGATGATGATGATTATAAGGATAAAAATAATGACTATAGTGACGATCATGATGATAATGATGATGATGAAGATAATGATGGTGACGGCGATGATAATAAGGATCATGCTGACGATGACGATAATGATGGTGATGATGATGATTAAGATAATGATGATAATAGCGATGATTATGATGATGATGATGATGATGATGATGAAGATGGTAATGGTGATGATTATGACAATGATAATATTATGACGACAATGATGATAGTTATAAAGCTGATGACGACGATGATG
>JAPYYV010003567.1:0-30243 GCA_030522625.1 Copidosoma aretas
AAAGTCCCCCTAAGTCCCCCGAAAGTACCCCTAAGTCCCCCATAAGTCCCCTGTAAGTCCCCCGAACGTACCCCGATAGTCCTCCACAAGTCCCCCGTAAGTCCCCCGAAAGTCCCCGTAAGTTGGAACGTATTTTCAAACTCTTCCCATTAAAAAGCCTTCAGCCCTAAAAAATTAATTCCAACGGGGTTCGATTCAGAAAAATTCACTCTACACGTCATTTCCCGGAAATGCCACCGTAACATATCACCCTGTATATACTATTAACAATTCTTTCATTTGTCCTGCACATGAAAAAGTTTTTGTGAAGTGACTTTGAGTGACTTTCTCGCCTAAAATTTTTAGGATGAATGTAAATGAATTGTATAATGCGGACCAGAAATTCAGAAAATTATTGCTCACTCATATTTCACAAGGTTAGGTACATTGCTTGAATGTAAAGGTACTTTTACCTATGATGAACATTTATGCAACGGTCAACTTGCGTTAGTGATTATTTCCAAAAATTCTGAGAGTTTACCACCATTAATTAGAGAATGTATTGCCTACCTTCAAAATTTCAGATGATTTCATCATTTTAGTGCAGAATAAAGTATGAAACAATGGGTTGTTGTACTTAAGGTCCAAAAATCAACTTACACCAGAAGTGTTCCAAACTTTGGGGATCATTTCGTAATATTGCTATACATCATTTGTTCAAATTTTTAAAATATTGCTGGTGACGTTTTCGTGATACAAAGCTTCAAAGTTGGACTCTTTAACATTGGAAATATGGGCTAACCCCGTAAAACACAGACATAATCAATTTTTAATAAACTCTCAACAGAGTTTATCAAAAAACTAATATGCCACTACGGATATTTTTAGCTATAACACATCAAAATTTTGGATCACTTAGCCGTACAGTCTTTCAAATATTTAAATTTTTGTGTATTTTGCAATGCTTTCAGTATATCTATGTAGCGCTAAAATTTTCCTAATCTTTTTGGATTTTATCAGAATTTTAAAATATTTTTTGGGCATTATGTGATTTATAAGTTTTTTATGCTATTTCGGTGTGAATTAATGTAAATTATTGATAATTTGTGTGGGAAATTATTCAATAAACGTTAATTTGATCAGGTACACATATATGCATTGGCACCAACTACCTTAAATACGTGTATCTAAGTTACGTTGAAAAATATTGTAAAATCTTTTGGATAAACGATTAATGATTTTTGTTTGCAACTGGTGAATGATTTAAAAAAATAGATTAACATCCGCAAATACATATAGATTTATAAATAAAATAAAGCTCATCAACATTGTAACTTAGTGTGTGCCACTAATAAGATGTGGATGTCATTAAAAACGATAAACAAAAATTTAAATTTGAGAAGGTGTGTTAAAATTCGTGAGTGGTTGTTATTTTTAGGCGTCGATCTATTTACAATGTTCAAATGAAAGAAAAACGCTACAAAAGTGGGTTCCAACGTCTTTTTTTTTTTTTTTCATTTTTCGGTAGAAGGCATCTTTTTTCTCCTATTGGATCAAGTTCAATACACCATTGCTAGAATACTTGCAGTGTACATCAACTCCGTGACAATGAAAATTCAGTATCTGCTTGCATGATTCTAATTAATTTTTCGGTCGTTAAATAATTCGAGAATAATTCTTATTTCAAATAACTAATGACGTTTTTAATTGCTTTTACAGGATGACCTTATGGTGCATAAAATCGAGAAGCACCTGCATCACGAGCGACGCAAGAAAGAGTTAAAACAAATGGAGCTGGTGCATCACAAGGAAAAGCAAAAAGTCCGCGTCAAAATTATTCGTGACGATCACAAAAAAATTAAAGAACTGCAGCAACAGGCGAGGTTGCAACAGCAACTTGCAGCCGAAAAAATTGCGAGTAACCGCGCCGCTCGGGCGACTTCCACAGCAAAGCAGATCAACGATGATTACACGACGTATACGTCAACAACAGACTTCATCTTGCGTGAACATTCGAAGCCAATAAACATTACAACCGAGAAAGCTCCTGTTGTCAACATGGCTGACATCGACGACATCTTCTCCGCTGGTATCGCCAAGGTCAGACAGGCAACGAAGCCACCTTCTCCCCAACCACCGACAAGTGGTGTTGCTGCCAGATTAGCGCACCGCATCGACCGTAACAATAAGAGTCAACCTCAGCCCGAAGAGAACCGCACGGCCTTTAATCTCGACGATATATTCTCGGCTGGCATGGCTAGGGCTAAAGCTTCCTCGGCTGCGACTTTATCAGAAGCCAGCAGAATTAGAGCTTCGGACGTCGACGTAGTTGAACGATGGATGAGGAAAGAGCGCGAACACATTGATGCCTACAGGAATCTGACAAAGGAGGAGTGGGATGCGAAATACGGCAAGACGATAGACCGAGGCGCATTTGAGCGAGAACTTGAAGTCACGGTCTCCGAGTTCAACAAAATGCAGGCCCTCAATCTCAACAACGAAGAAGCTACCGCATCCGGTCAATCGGCAGTTCGAGAACAAATCTCCAACAGTGAGGATGAGACCTCGTCTTCGTCGTCAAGCGAATCAGACGACGAAACTCCGTCTGACGTTACTCAGTTGCTAAAGGTGATAAAGGAGCGGGAAAAAATAGCCAAGAAGAGATCCATCAATGAGACCATTAGGGACGAGGTAACAGCCGAAATCGAGCGCAGATGGCGTGAGAAACAAAAGTACAAAGAGCGCAAGTCGAAAAAGCGCTCGAGAAGGAAAAAGGATAAGAAGGAACGGACTAAACGTAATAAACGCAACAAGAAACACAAGAAGCGCTCGAAGGTGAGCGTCAGCGAATCTGACTCTGACTCTGACGATGATGACTCTGACGATGATGATATGACTAGTCTGCTCTCGGAAGATGAGATTAAAAAGGAAAAAGAAATCGTTAAAGAAGAGCCCGAGGCTGCAACCCTTGCAGCCACTCTTGCGGCAGTTGGTGGACGGACCATCCTCTTCAAAAATCCACCATCAAAGCGCAACGATGGCTCTGCCAAGCCTTATCCACTGAAGTCCCGAAGTCAAAAGAAGCTTGTGCAGGAAAACGACTATCAAGTTACTCGGAAAGTCACTTTCTCCGACAAAGTAATTCATCACGATATTTCTGATAAAACCATCTTCAAGAAGGTTGCTGCAGAGAACAAGGCTAAGACTGTTGTAGTACCGGCAGCGATCATTGGTGCTCCCGCTGCGAAAGTCGCACCCCCGTCTGTGCTAAAAGTTGTAGCCAAAACTACGGCCAAGCCAGTACAAGCTGGAATACAATCCATCACAAAGACAGTCGTCAATCCAGCTGCAATAGCCAAGGCTGCTGCTGCGAATACCATCGCAGCTGCCGCTTTGGCAGCAGCTAATATTAAGAAACCGCCAACTGCAACGAACGTTGCAAAAACTACGACTATGGTAACTCCGACAACTACGGTAATAACAGTTACAACGGCAGTGAAAGCTGTTACAGCAACCACAACTGCTGCAGTAACTTCGACAGCGAAATCTGTTACGGCTGCAAATGTAGCTACAACTTCGGCAACAAATGTTGTTGCGGCTACGACGACTACAGTAACGGCTTCAGCAGCAAAATCTGCTATTGCTTCGTTAGCTGCAGTAACCGCTTCAGTAACAAAAGCTGCCGTCTCCGTAAAAACTACAGCTACCGCGACGGCAACAGTGGCTAAGACAAGTGTTGTTGCAAAAACAGCAGCGGCGCCTAAGACTACAGCTGCAGCAACAGCTCTAGCGCCAGCTGTAGCGCCAGCTGTAGCGCCAGCTGTAGTGCCAGCTGTAGTGCCAGCTGTAGCGCCAGCGGTAGCGCCAGTTGTAGCGCCAGTTGTAGCGCTAGCAGTGAAAGAAGTTACGACGGCAAAGGCACCTACTGAAACTAAACCGACAGCTGAAAAGACTAGTACCACGACCAAAAAAGAGGAGCATAAAGTAGCCGATGAAGATATTGCTCAAAGCATCAAGCAAGCTTGCGTAGAAACTGTGCAAGAAGGCGCTACAAAACTTGAAAAAGTTGTGGCTGTTGAGCCGCAAGAAAAAGTTCAAGAGAAAACCATCAGTAAGCCTGTTAAAGCTGTGAAAAAGGCTACAGAACCATCAAAATCAGAAACTATCGATCCTAACAAGCCGAAGAAATTGGATATCAAAGCTTATAAACAAAGGCTGGTCGAACGTCAAAAAAGAGAGCAGGAAAAAGCTAAACATATAGAGAGCAACCCAACTTCGTTAACGCAAAATCTTTTGAACATCCCGGCAAACAAACGCGATTCCAGCTCCGCAGCTCTGGTTAAAAAGCCCTCGCAGACCCCGCCGAATAATGCAGAATCCAAAACTGACAAGAGCAAAGCTGAATCTGCCAAAAATACAAAACCTGCTATCAAGTTAAAGCGCACGAACCTTCATGATAGGATGAAAGAGAAGATGGCTCAGGCAGAACTGGTAGAGAAGGAAAATAATAAAAAGATTGAAGAAGCTGCAAAAGCATCGACAGCGATTTCTGACGCAGAAAAAGTAAGTCATACCAAATGCTTGGAAAACCACGGTGATTTGAAGTCTGACAAATCAAAAAAGAAGAAAAAGGTTTGTGAAGCTTGTAACAAATTTAAAAACATCAAGTCTGAGGGTAGCAAAGAACTGAAGTTGAAGTCACCCAGGAGCAAGGTAGCCGAGGTAGGCGAAAAATCTGAGCACAAGGGAACTCTTAAAAAGGGAGAAGTAGGTGAAACTGATAATAAGCTTAAGGAAAAATCAAAGGATGTTTCAAGTGGTGCCCAGTTGAACTTGGATAATGTGTTGGGAAGCGTGGATGTTGCGACAAACAAGAAATCACCAGTTTTGGTTAATAGTTCGAGCATTGAAACTAAAGTCATTCAAACGCCTATGGAACTTGAAGACAGTGCAACGTCTGACATGGAAGCATTGTTCACTAGCGACGGCTTGCCTGACACTGTGCCTGATGAGGAAATCAACAGGTATATTGATCTCGGCATCAGCAGGATTCCAATTCTGATCGGAGATGAAGTCGATGAAGCTATGGATGATGCAGAAGAGAGTAATAAACCTTTTGATTTGCCATCAACCAAAATGTCGCAAGTAGACGAGACTTCAAGTGTAAATGCCGCCAAAGAGCTCGATTTGGATGATTTGGAGGAATTAATGCAATACTTTGTTGATATTACCAACGAAGAAATGCATAAAGTCAAAGAAGAAGAGGAAAGACGTAGAAATGATCAAGAAGAAAAGTGCCAAAGAGAAGTAGAAGCAAGGCACAAAGCTGAGGAAGAAAAGCGCAAGCTAGAAGAAGTAGTAGAAAAAGAAAAACGTCGAATAGAGAAAGAAATATCCGAGGCAGAGGAAGAAAAAATCAGGATAGAGGAAGAAAGACGTATAGCTGAAGAAGATAAGCGTAGATCAGATGAAGAGCTGCGTGCAAAAGAAAAAGAGGAAGCTGACAGGCTTATAGCAGAAGAGGAACAGCACAGGATTAAAGAGCTGCATGGAGTTGAAATGCAAAGACTACGTGAGGAGGAAAAAACGAGGGCAACGTTAGAGAAGATGGAAATAAATAGTGTTACTGAGCCGTGTAAAGTGGGTGAAAGTGAAAAAATCGAAGACATTATGAAAGAACTTAATGACACTAAAGTGATGGAAGAGAGCTTTGTGGTGGAAAGTGAGAAAGGAAGTGTACATAGTGAGAATGTGGAAAAAAGTGATCAGCAAAATATCGTGATGGACTCAATAGAGATATCCTCCGATGTTAAAAGCATAGAGGAATCCTTGCAATCGTGTAATAACTTGGTCGTTGACATTAGATCTCAAAGTTTGGGCAGCAATACTGCTAGTAGCCTTCAATCTACTGGTATGAAAGATTTTAGTAATCTTCAGCAGCAACTGCAAAAAAATGAGAATCAAATCGAGATCACGGTACCCATCTTCAAGGAGAGCATCATGCAATCTGTAAATAAGGAATTTATGGGAGGAGAATCTCTGGTCAAATCTGTAAATAGAGAAATTGTCTGCCCAATAACCGACGAGAATGAGAAGAACGACACTATGAATCTTCTGCAGGATCTGCAAACGTTTACCCATAAGAGCGAGACTAACAGCTCTCAGGTAGCAATCATCGAGCAGGAAAAACAGTTTGGGCAACCAGCGTGTGAGGATGATATTTCGAATTCAGTGATCGACGAAGGCTCGGTGGACTACAAGATTCCCGTGGAGCGGGAAGGGATGCTGGGTTTGGATATCTCGCCGGTGAACGAAAACAATGTGCTGCCGCCGGCCAGGCAGCTTTCGCCGATTCGAGAAGCCGACGAGATGGAATCTCCTATGTCGCCCGAGCCCGAGGAAACCATCGAGCCGGACGCGGAACTACTCAGGAGACCGTCCCCAGCGGAAACGGACGAGGACGGCAGCAACCTTCCTTCCGTGTTTCGGGACAGGTCCATCATCCCAGACTCCGACGAGGAAGTCGAGGCAGTCGAGGAGATTGTCGAGACCCTCGAAAAGTCCGGTGACTTGGAGGAAATTCCCAAGCTCCTGGCCGAGGAGGCTACGATTGTGGCCCAGGAACTCGAGCTTCCCGTCAATCTGGAGGACCCGATCGAAAAGTCTCTCCTGCTGCTCGACTCGATTGCCAAAGAGCCGGTTATCACTGTCAGCAGCAGCAGCAGCAGCAACAGCATCAGCGAACACGTGCTCGTTCCCGCCGAGCAGTTCAAAGTTACTGATACCGCAGCGCCCGACATTGCCGACGCGAGCGCCGAGCCAATCGCGGAGTCCCAAGCAACAGTGGCCGCCGCTCGGGCTCGGCCCACTATGATATCGGAGATGATTTTGAGAACGCCCATTACGGTGATACACGTGGGCAAGGACGGCAGCAGAAAGTACAATCGCATCGAAAAATTAAATCCAACCGCGAGCGCGAGCTCGAGCTCAGACGCGAAGGTGATGGGGGAGGTTATTGCGGCGAATGACAGTAGACAGCCAGTGTTGTCGTCGGTGTCGGATTCCGTGGAAACCGCAACAACGACTAGTGACGTAGCGGTCGATGCGGGCGAGGTTCCCGTGAATTCAGTGCGTGTCGACGTGAGTGAGGTGACTCGGGTGACAAGTTCCAACGAAGCAGCCGTTGATGGTGAGCAGTCGGTGCCTGTTGACAGAGTGAACAATAACGGGAGTACTGTTGTACCAGACTCGTCCAAACAGGAAAGCGAGGCCGAGCCGGAAGAAGCAGCGGTACAGGGAGAGGAGAAAGAGCTGGCAGCGGTGCTTGAAACAGAAGAATCCAGAAACAAAGACAAAGCGGATCTGTTGCTCGCGTTGAACAAAAGCCAACCGGCAGTCGTTCTGGAAAAGTTACATGATCCCAAGAGCAAGGAAAACCGCGAGCCCGATCGCCATCTGCACAAAATCCTCAACAAGCCGAAGACCAAGGCCAAGGCGGCCAAGCCCCCGCCTAAGTCTGTCGGTGTCGAGAACCTTATGAACCCAGAGTTGGTCGAGCCTACGGTTCTGCCAACCCGCCACACCTGGATGAACATCGTCCATGAGATGAACGACATCAATCGCAAGATGCTCGAGCTCTGGTACAAGAAGTGCGAGCTCTTCCAGCATCTGCCTAGCGCCCTCGAGGATAACGTTACCGAGGACGAGAAAAAGCAGGCAGAGACCGCGGCCATGGGTGGTATTAATATGGGTTTCAATCCGCTCTCAATGATGATGATGCCTGGCATGCCGATTATGCCCCAGGCTGCCGATCCTAAGAAGCAGCTCGAGGTGGCTGCTTCGATAGGTATGAACATGGGTTTCAACCCTTTGTCCATGATGTCCATGATGCCCGGCATGTCGATGCTGCCTACTACTACTACCTCCACCACCTCTGTGCTACAGCAGCAGCAGCAGCAGCAGCAGCAGCAACAACCATCTAAGAAGCCAGAACCCTCGGAAGGTGAAATTAGTTCTCATGATGTGTCCGACAAAGCGTCTGAGAGATCAGCTCCCAATGAGAAGAAGCTCGTCACTGGTGACAAAGATTCTGATATGTCGGAGCATCGCCGTGAGGGCAGGCACAAGGACGATAAGAGAGACAAGAATCACGATAGGAGAAAAAAGAAGCGGGGTAAGTCTAATGATAGATCCAACAGCAGGCACTCTGTATCCAGTGAAGTGTCCGTTGAAAAGGACAAAACAAAAACTGCTCAGAAATCAACACCCAATGCCAAAACCAGCAGAAAGCACAAGGAGTCTTCCGAAGATTCCAAGGTCACCAAAAAGAGTCACAAAGCTAGCGACCGTTCTGAAACCACGCCAAAATCAAAGGGCAGACTGAGAAAAACTTCCAAAGAATCTTCAGACGAATCTGAATCCGAGACTTCTGTCAAGAAGCGTCTCGTTAGTCGGGAACCTTCAAAAGCTAAAGTTCCAGCTAAGTCTGGCAAAGGTGCATATTTTTTTTTTTTTTTTTTTTTTTTTTTTTTTTTTTTTTTTTTTTTTTTTTTTTTTTTTTTTTTTTTTTCTTTTTTTTTTTTTTTTTTTTTTTTTTTTAATCCTCTAAGGGTAAAAAGTCAACTAGATCTAATGAAGATCCAACGGCTTCCTTGAAAAATTTATCAGATAATGATTCTGATGTAACCTTAAAGTCAAAGTTCAATTCTATGCAGGCTCCACGAATGCAGCGTCCAAGAGCTGGAAAAGCCATTAAAAATATCAAAGATTCTTCAGAGAGTGAAGAAGAAAGCAAACAAAAACCTAAGAAAGGTCAGAAATTTTTTGTTACATCAGTAAAAATGTTTCCAGTTTTTTTTTTCATTGAATTGATGCGAGCTACTTCATTTTTTTGTGTGACTGAAGAATTGTTGTAATTTTTTACAGAACCAGTTCGATCTCAAAGCAGAATGGGTAAACCATTAAAGTTATCCAAATCATCAAAATCAGCAAAAAGTAAAGAAACGATTAACAGTGACTCTGACGACGAAAGTGAAATTAGTAAACGCTCTCAAAGTCGTGCTGGTGAACCTATAAAGGGTTTACAAGTTAGCGATGATAATGGTTTTAAGAAAAAATCAGACTCAGAATCTCTTTCAAGCCGAGGGAGAAAGGGTATGATTAATTATATTTTTACTGTATACAATAAATATTTTATTTACACATTTTACTTTTGTTTACTCAGGTTCTATCAAACGTTCAGAAAGCAGAATAGGTAAAGCTGCAAAAAGTAAGTCTCCAAAAATCACAAAATCTAAGGATGATTCGGATGACGAGTCTCGTGACAGAAGCACTAGTCCCAAAGCAAATCCTCGATCAAAGAGTAAACTTTTCAAAGCATTGTTAGACAGTGAAAGTGAAGATGAAAGGAAAAAATCTGGTTCTGAGTCTGTTTCAAGCCGTAAATCAGGTAGTTTAGATAAATCAATATGATTATTTGAAAAATGTATCATTATGTTCGATTTGGCAAAACAAAATTCGTCTTTCTTGTTTTTCAGAGTTAGTTTCCAAACGATCAAAGAGCAGAATGGGTAAACCTTTGATACAAGAGAAACAAAAGTCGCCAGTAAAGTCTGTAAATGATAGCAACAAATCGGATGTTGATTCGGAAGTTGAAAAAGCTCTCAAGAAGAATCCTCGAGCAAAGAGTAAACTTTTAAAAGCTTTGCTAGATAGTGAAAGTGAAGACGAAAAGAATAGGTCTGGTTCTGAGACAGTTCCAAGCCGTAAGTCAGGTAATTTAGATGAGTTACTCCAAGTAGAAAAATTATTAATGTACATATTGGTGATACTAAACTGTTTTTTTGTCTTTTTAGAATCGATTACCAAACGATCAAAAAGTAGAATGGGTAAATCTTTATTGCGAGAGAAACATAAGTCACCAGTAAAATCTGTAAATGATAGCAACAAGTCAGATCTTGATTCGGAAGTTGAAAAATATACACGGAATCGCAGTGTCAGTCCCAAAGAAATCCCAAGATCCAAAAGCCGTATTGAGAAACCACAGAAAGACAGTGATGATGAATTTATTTTCAATCGTGGTAAGCCTTAAAAATCTGGCTAAAAAATTTGTATTAGAATGCATGTGCCAACTTATTGATAATTTATTTTTACAGCTTCAAAACTCACTCAGCGTTCTAAAAGTAGCATGGCAAATATTATTAAGAGTAAAGCAATACTGAAAGCGTCGAAAACAGGAAAAGATAAGAAAAAATCAAAACTTGGTTACTTGGAACGAGACCGCAGTTCAAGTCCTGAAAGGCAACGTCCTAAAAGCAGCATCGGTAAATTTTCCCACGGATTACTAGATAGTGATTCAGATGGACCACTTTCTCAAAAGGTATCTAAAGTTAAACCGCGATTGAAAGATCGAATCCTGAAAAAGTCCCAAGTTTCATCAGACAGTGAAGTTGAGGGTAGCAATAAAAAACCTCTTGCCGAATCTCGACGTCCTAGAAGGGCAGCAGGCAAAGTTTTGCGGATAAAATCGCCTAAGAAAAAACACACAGTTATTAAGTCAGGTGATGAATCAGAAGATGACTGTTCAGTTCGTAATCGTAGTGTTAGGCCAAAATCAAGAGCTAAAGGTCGAATTCGCAAGATATCTCGAGATTCATCAGTCAGTGACGATGAGAGTAAGAAAAAGGCCAAATCTCCTATCAAGTCTTCACCTGTAAAAGAAAAATTCATAAGCAAATCAGACAGCGATTCTGATACCGGAAATCGCGTTCTCAGTGGCAGTCCGAAGCGACCGAAGAGCCGAATGCGCAAGTATATATCTGCTGCAAGCGATAGCGACAACAACGAGAAAAACCCAGACTTTGAGTCGATCTCTGGTCTCAAGCCAGGTAAGCTATCGACAACTTTATTCATGGAGTATGTTAGATATTTAGATTTTGATCGATCCTTAATTATAAAAATAGAATCGGCAAGAAGTTCGGTGAGCAAATTAGACGAGGCTGAGAAAAACAAGTCCTTGGCAAAATCGCCAGCAAAGTCTCAAGAACTCGCACGCCAGATGGCAGATGCGATTGCCAAAGACTTTTCCGACGGTGAGTCGGAAATTCCAGCTGTAGGCGAAAAAGAACAAAGCAAGAGCCAGTCACCATCAACCATTCAACCTGGTAAGTCTCCAGAAAGCAAAGATGAAAGTTCTCAGGAAAATTCAAATGGCACCAATACACCAAAAACGGATGGTACGTTTTTTATTGCTAAGTATAGAAGTAGTATCTAAAATAAAATATCTACTTTAATAGATAGAGCTTTTTATCTAGAAATTGCCTTTTAATGCATGCTATAGTGTTAATACAGTACCTGACATAAAATAAGTTTCAATTTTATTTTGGATTTCAGCATTAAATTTCAAATGTTGTACTTAAAAAAAAAAAAATTTGGAACTCTTATATTCAATCCAATATTTACAAGTCTACTTTAAACTATTTTAAACTATTTTATCACAACTTTTAACATCTCTTGAAATTCTTTCAGCTAATCAAATTACTGAAGGATCTATAGCAAATGTGGAACAATCAGAAAACAGAGTCAGTAAATCAGAAAAAGGAAAGACTTATGAATCTAAAGCTAAGGATGATGTTGATAAAGACTCAGAAATGGAAGAAATTACTAAGAAACAAAGAATTAGTCCTATAAAAGGTAAGTTTGTTACATTTTTTATTGATACTAAAACGACAGTAGTACGATTTCATTGTCTCTTTCAGAACTTCCTCTTCGTTCTAAGAGTCGAGCAGCCAAATCTGAAAAATCTAGAGATTCAAGTAAACGACCAAAGAGTAAAGCAGGCAAAGCATCCGGTATTGCTTCACAGTCTCTAGTAGAAAAAACTGAAGATACTCCAAAAACAGTAATTTATTCTGATGATAGCACCCAAGACACACTGGAGCCATCAAAAAGTCACAATAAAGCTTCTGGGAAGGGTCTTGCACTTCTTGAAGAATCTCTTAAAAAAGAATCAAAAAAGCAAAAGTCATCCTTGAAGTTCTTGTTGAATTCAAAGTCTACGGTGCCTGATGAGGAGTCTGATCTTTCGTCTCTTGCAGATCCAAAAGAATTGGAACCGTCTTCGAAGAAAAAACAAAAATCAGTCCCTATTTCTAAGGAATTGTCAAAGCAGTATGACGATATAATAGACTACGTTGTTAAACAGATATCGCAATCTCCTATACCCAAATTAAATGATGTTGTTGAAAAAAGCAGCGTTAAAGAAAACGAAAAAGAAAAACCCTCCGAGCTTTCTTCGGAATCTAAAAATACTGAGTTGGAAGATATTTCTGATGGTGAATTAAATGTTGATTCACCTCAACCTGAACCCGAAGAAAAGCAAGAAGTACCTGTTTCTAATATGCAAGGTGAAATATCTAAAACTTCAGAAAATGAAAAACAATCCACCGAAAAAGATGAAGTAAAAGAAAAGGCATCTGTAAGAAAGGATGATGTGGAAGAGAAAAAATCTGGTGAAACAGATGGTGTGAAAGAAACAGAATCTTCCAGAGAGGATGACTTAAAAAAAAGGACTCATGTCGAGCAAAATCAAGATTCTCCGTCAGATGATGAAGTTGAAGTGACCGATGTCGATGTTCCCTTTACGTATGCAGGTTCTCCATATGTTGTTTTAGATAACCTTGAAGAATCACCTGAAAATGATAATCCAGCAGAGGATGATAATGCCAAAGAAGATAATACTATGGCTCCATTTACATATGAAGGTATGCCGCTTCCCAAAGAAGTCATCGACAATTGTAGTTCAGTAGGAAGTGGCTCCAACCAACCTTCGCCTAAATGTGTAGATGCTACACATGCAATAAAATCAAATAAATCTCAAGTTGATGGTTGTTCGGAAAAACAATCTATGGTTCAAGATCAAGTTGACTCTGATATTGAAGTTGATGTTGAAAAAGAGGATAAAGAAGAAAACACTGCTGCACAAAAAGAAATAGATGCTTTATCTGAAAAATCCGATGTTGAAATAGAAAAAATGACGGATGACGACGAGGAAATTGTTACAACTACGGATAAAATAGTTGCCGAGAATAAGGATAACAAAACTGACAGAAAAGCAATCAAACAAAGTAAAGAAACAGACTCAGAGCACGAAGAAAATGAATCAACAAAAGCGACTCGCCAAAGATCGAAAAAAGAATCTAAAAAATCCAACAAACAATCTGTAACCCAAAGCAAAACGACATCGTCTAACAAATCACAAAAATTTAATACTAAAAGTAAAGAATTTATTGAAGATAGCGATTCTGATAAGTCGAAGAAAGACAATAAATCTGATACAGAAGAAAGCAAGTCCGTTAAATCAGTAAACTCCAAAAAATATCTTATTAAAAAACAAAGAACAAAACAGTTGGATAGTGATTCAGAAAAGTCTAAAAAATCGAACGAGTCTGATCTTGAAAACTTCAAACGATTGAAAACGAAGGATACAGAGCGTAAGAAGACTGAACCAAGAAATAAAAAGAGGAAAGTGGAAAGTGATTCGGACAGACCAGAAAATGAGATGAAAGATGATAAGGTTGAAGACACAAAGAGAAGTAAAAGGCGCAAGACGTCTGTTGAGCCAAAGCCATCAAAAAAGCAAAAGAAAGAGAACGTTAAAGAACCCAAACGTCGTGGACGCCATGTTAAAGAAGAACAGTTGAATGGGGAAGAAGCTGTTCCGTCAAAGAGAAATCGAAAACAAAAGGATGTGCAACGAAAACGCAATCTAAAAAGAAAGGCACCAATGAGCGAAGATGAAATGAGAACGTGTAAAGTGCAAATCATGGACTGTAAATTCACTCTTCTTCGAGATAGTGTGTTTTTGCGTGAAGCTGGTATATCTCGTATTAGGAATTTAAAAACTATACTCCTAGGTGCATCTGAACATCGAGCACTTGATTTGGAAATTAAACAAAAGGAGCATAGTGAACAAAATGCTGCCTTATTAAAAGAAAAAGACTCTGAAAAGAAAGGAAATCCAATAGTAGAGGAGTCTAAAAATGACAATGATTTTAAAAAAGATATTGAAAAAAAAGATTCTAAAAAAGAAAATCTGCATGAGAAACAAGAAAACAAAAGAAAAGAAGATTCCAAAATGGAAAACTCTAGTAAAAAAGAAAGTAAAACCGTCTCTGTGCAGAATTTAAAAATCCATTCTGTAGATGAACAAAAGCAGGAAAGTTCTGAAGGTCGGGAGGTCAAATTAGATTCTAAAACGATAGAATTAGAGGATTTCGAGAATAAAGAAGATTCATCTGTTGTTGAGAAGAAAAAAATGGAGTTGGATATTGAACAAAGAAATGATGAGAATGAATGTAGAAGAGAAAGCGAGTTAGTTCCAGTAAATGAAAAGTATACATTGAATTCTAAAGAAGGAGAGGTGGAATTAGAATCTGAAAAAGAATCCTGTAATCAATCAAAAGACACAAATTCAGATTTTAAAATCAAAGACGTGGAGAAAGATTCTGAAGAAGAAAACAAACAGCCAGAGCCAAAAAAGAAAGAAAGTAAAATTAAAAAAGATGAAAAATCAGAAATTGAACGAGAAACAGAAGAAACAAAGTCCATCGAAGAAAGTACGAAATTGCCTTCTTTGATAAATCCATCTGAAGAATCTAAGCAAGAGACTGTGAAGCAATCAACACCATCAAAGCAGAATATTTCCATTGTTCCGGAATCTCCCAAGTCTGCTCTTAGTATACCAGCAGAGTCTGTACAACAAAAAAAGCCTTTGTTAAATTGCAAGGACAACAAATTAGCTCAGGTTCAAGTAGTTGTCGAAAAAATGAAAATTCCTGTAAAGATGGGAGCAGCAGCAGCAACAGCTTCCAAGGAGACTGAGAAACCCAGTGAAAGCGTGGAAAAGGATGAGGCCAAGTCCAAAAGATCTACTTTTTCACATCACACGGGTCCGATTTTACATATAAAGGTAACAAAGGACTGTGGTGATAAGAAAAAAAGTAGTTTTAAAAAGTAAACTTGACTGACGAACTTTATAAAACGTGACCGAGAAGTAAAAATGATAACAAAGTGAAATTGTTCACGAAACTGTGACAACCCTATTATAAAACCATGTAACTGAAGTACAACAAACTATAATTGCGCTTAAATTAAAAACTGGATGTGATATTCCCAAAAGCCTATAGTTTTAGACTTTGAGATAAAATTAGACTTGTAAACTATTTAATAATGTAATATAGTGTTGTTTCGTAATAAGCAAAAATTTAGATAGTGATGAATGAAATTTTCAATTATTAAATAAGTATGAAAGTCTTATTTTTGTTTAGTTTTTTTTACTTATCGTGAAGAGGCAGGCTTTATGTTAATTTTATCGATTTGTCGATCATCGATTCTAATTGCGAGGCATGTTCGTAATTATAGATTTTAATAAAAACTCACAAATTTGTAGAATCCTGCTTTTACTCATTACTCTGACATGTCCTTTGACCCATCCTGTGATTAACAATGTATATACGTCTTCAATTTAATCTCATGTTTTAAATAACATTACGAAATATCTACAAATCTACTTATTTCCTGTGTATGGTTCGTTTAACAAAGCTTCGTAATTAAGACATTAAAAGATAAACAGAAGTAGAGACATTGACTAGATGAAGAATTCGTATGGCTTTTTAGGTTTTTGAAGACACTTTCTTGGCAGCTAGTGACAATGGACTTGTATATCAATACAAAATTGCATCAGATACGTTAGTTAGAGTTTTCAAAGGCCATACTGGTGCTGTGACATGTCTTTGTATCCCCTCTTATGTTGACAAGCACAACATTAAATGTGAACTTATGTGTTCGGGATCATTGGACCGCAGTCTCCGCTGCTATAATATTAGGGTAAGAATTTAGCTTATTTATTTATTTATGTACCGGTTACTTTGATCAAACGTGTAGTTTTATTTTGCTGGTTTTTTTTTTTAATTTATTTTTTTATTCTGCTACCTCAGTTGTGAGTTGAAATTTTTAATCTATAATTTGTGTTAATATAAAAATTTTTTTTAGACTGGTCTAGAACAACAAATAAATGAAGTCGAAAGTCCTGTTCAGTGTATGGAGCTGTGCTGGAACATCATTTATATTGGTACCAAATCTGGGAGCATATTACGATTTAATGTTCAGGTATTTGCTTTTTTATAATTGAAAAATAAAATTAAAGGAATGTTTCATTTTCAATTGCAATATTATTCCGCAGACCAGGAATTTAGCCACGATAGTATCAGCCGAAGGTGACAAGAAAAAGCCTCCATCTATCATGGCACTAAAAGCGACCAAAGAAGGAGCTAGAAGGGTATTAATCGTGGCAGCCCGAGCCGAAAAGTTAGCCATTCGAGACGCTGACAATGGACTCTTGCTGCGAACGATAAGCGGTGAAGAGAATTACACAATTTACAGTCTACTCAGGGAAAAAAGTCTGATTTACTGTGGAACAAGTAGCAGGTCGCTTCCTGTTTTCGATTTTATTGTAAGTAATTTACACTATTTATTCGGAATGCCACTATCTGATTGATACAATCATATTTTTTTCACGTGACATATTATATTTTAAGACTGGAGCACAAACCGAAAAATATAATGCAAGTGTTGGCATTGTGTGCATGTGCCTATGTAAACACCTTCTATTTGCTGGATGTTACGATGGAAACATTTATGTTTTTGATACTGAGGTAAATAGAAAATAGAACTTAATTATTTAAAAACTTGGTGCAATTTTCGTGAGCAATAACTCCATTTCATAAACTTTCAGAATAAAGTTCTTGTATCTACTATACGTGGACCTGGAAATATGCTTTTAAGTATGGAACTTATAGATAGAAGAGTAAGTAGTGATTGATTTAAAGTGAATATTAACATACTACTGAGCCCATTTTTTCACGGCTTTCAATATTTTACAGATAATTGCAGGCAGCAAAGACAAAAACCTTCATTTGTGGGATATGTCTGAAGATATCTTAAGACTGCTGAATGAGTAACCGTACAGAAAGATGTCGCAGAGAGTGAATCTAGTCACCTAATGGACTCTTGGTAGGACTAAGATCATGTGAACGTCAATTCAGCATAATGGACAGTGGTAAGATGTTCAAGGCCACTGCCACGATGCTTTGAAGCTCTCATTAACCAGCAACATCACATGAAAATGATGTTACAACGGTAATACAAATATTTGTATAAAAATCAAGATCAAACTAAAAAAAAACTCGGTTGCCGGTTGAAATATCAATATCAATTATAAAAATAATGTATATAAAATGATGTGCATGGTATAGGGGTATTTAAAAAAAAATATATGTACAGAGCCGATTGTACAGAGGGTCGATTGTCTAGCCCGTACTTTATTGTCAAAACATGAAGTAAATACTAATAAAGTACCAAGCACGTATCTCGAGGTGCCCTTTACTTTAGCCAATGTAACTTTAGAAACGACGTAAATGTAATATTAAACTTGTAGATTTATTCACGAAGTTGATGAGTTTGTGTTTTGTATGCTTTATCACAAAGGCGAGTATCCGCATGGATCCGTCCCAGAGCTGCCCTTTAATTTTAATCGGAACTAAAATTAAAGGCAGTAACAGGACTAAAGTAAATAATAAATTTACATTCGTGGATCCTCAATATAAGGATAAATCGAAGAAACGGGCAATGTTACTAAGCCATCAAATGAGAATGCGTTAATTCAAGCGTCATTTCACTGCTAAAAAAGCTTTGTATTTAAGTTTTTGTTATTACATATTGTTTCACATATAAGAAGCAGAAAGAAAACTATAGTAATTCGACAGCGGTTCATGATGTAAACTTATATACAGATATTGGGTATGTTTAAACCTTGTCATTTCCATTTACACTGTCAAGTTCAATAACATTCACAAAATAATAGCGTTATTCGCTCCGGAATCGCGGATGACGCATTGGCGCTTATGATGTCATATATGATACTTCGCGTGCGTTACGTCAAAGTTTCGTATAGCTTGTAAATTTTTCGTCGATACGACAAAACGACGATTTATGATTGCGTGCATTCGAATTTTATACAGTTTGAAAATAAAGTAAGGATAAAAAACACATTGTAGATGCGAAATGACGAAACTTGTACCATTTCTAGTACATTGTTGTATTTTGTATAATGTAGTTTCGTCTAACTGCATTATTTCAGAACGTGTAAAAATATGAAATGAAATGAAAAAGTGATTTTTTTTATACACAATGTCCCCTGCTTGTTAGACAGTAGTTACACGTTATGTAAGCAAAAAGCTCATTTCTTTATTTCTTAAATGAAATAATCACTTGATAATATAAAAACGTACGAAATTCGTGCTATGAGTGTCGAAAAAACATTTTATTCTATTTTTATTGATAGAAATTTCAGTTGCTTACAGTTTTTGTTCAGAAAAACAATTTTTTAAGTGAAATGTCACTTAATATCAAGTCATTTCTTCTAGACATTGCTGTCGCTTTTAAATGGTAAAAATGATTTACCAAAAGCAATTTGTCATTTGAAATTTACTTCCAACGAATTATATGAAAACCAGTAAGTGGATGAAGAATGTAACACTCCAAAAGCGATATTTTAAATAAACACGTTCACTTTTACAAAAAAATTTGTTTTTGAAAAAACTTCCTTAAACAATCCTTACAACTTATTGCAAATAAAAATTCTACAAGTATATTTTTGTTTTATTTTGAATTTTAGAAACTCACATTTTGGTAAAACTTTAAATATAAAAAAAAAAAATTTCTTTTAGTGTATCAATGTACTCCATCATTTACCTTCTTCTCTCAAAAAAAATTTACATTTTTTAGACAGGCAAAGTTGCAAGATAACAAATTAACTTGCTAATTATCATATTTCAATTGCTTAGTAATTTTCAACTACAGTTGCATAATATTGAGTTACTTATTAAATGGGGAAAACTTTTACAAAATATGTATTCTTGCTGAATAAGTTTATGTAAAGATAATATCAGTGAATCATACAAATTTTATTCATTTGATTTCAACCAATACAATTTTCTTTAATGGAATCAATTGGCATTTTTGTAGGAAAGAAGAGGCAAAAAAGTTAAAAAGCTCAAAACAATATAGCTTCGACCTATACATAGCTCTTTTGATGACAATGTAACTTTCAAATTAATTATCGGGAATCAATTGATGGAACTATTTTTATTTATTTATTTATTTAACAACTATTTTTGTTTAATTCATTTAATTGTTTTTTTCAACTACGTTTTATCTGGTACCAAGACAAATATATCACAACTGTATACACAAAATATATTTCTTACATCGTATTTTTTATTGTAAAAAATGCAGTTATTTTTGTAGATACTTTGAATTTTTCAATCGCATTTTTACTGGTAAATTAAAAAATGCAAGCCAAAATAACCGTAAAAATCATCTACTTATAGTGTAACGCATTTCAGGGTAAAATTTGTAAAACTTGTTAAAAAATATTCCATAAAATAGATAAAATCATGCGTAGTTTTGAAAACTATATTTAAATATTCATAACGCAGTTGAAACACTTTAAAGTTAATTGCAAAAAATTTCCTGTTACGATAAATTTTTTCGGTAATGGAATTTACATCAATAATTCAACTGAAATCAATGGTTGGTCGGTAAAACGTAGATACTAAACTAGTAGCCAAATTGTCAAATCAGTAGTTTTATTCTTTTAACAATTTTGCGAAAAATTAGCTTTCAAAAAATAACGACTTGGAATATTTTTATGTGGAGAAATTGATTTTTTTAAACACTAATAAAAAAATAAAAAAATGAGTAAGAGCCTGGAAGTTCAGTATTTACATCTACTACTTGTACCGCTGAACACATTTTTAATTCATATTGATCGAAGTAAATATATTACAACGCAGAGAGAAAAAAAATTCTAATACGTTGGAATATCTTCGTTGCGCCACACGCACGTAAATATTTATAATAATCAGCATCAGTTAAGCACACTCGCACGACGCGCGCCCCGCCTCGCACCATCCACGGCCGAGCCCGAGTCTTTACTTTTTATTGACGGATAGGATGCGGCTGGCCATGGTGCATGAAGTAAGTACATACATACATACATTTGGTGCGCGCTTTCGGCTTTTGTCGGCTCTGAACATGTCAAACACAGTATCGCTGCAATGCAAGTCTATTAATAATTATGTGTATTTAACATAAGCACGTACGTGATAATTGAATTTCCGCGTAACCGGTTTTTGCCATCACTTAGTACTTTTTTTTAAATTTTGTTCTGTGCGTTTTAACTTGGTATATAATCTTCGTTTGGCGTAAAAAAATATTTCTCGCTTATCAGTGAGTCTTATCTTATGGTTCACGTTACATAAGTCCGTGTACAAACATTCGTTTATCTATTCTTGCATAGTTTGAGTTTTTTTCCGACGTGAGTACAACTACAATTTGTTATTTCAATCAGTATCGATAGTGTCACCGACTACTTCTACACGCCCATTAATCAATTTTTGTGCGTCGTACATACCGCGACAAATTTTTGCCGAGCAACAAAATTTAAGTTTAGAGTCGCAAAAATGATTTACGATCCCAATGTCTTGCACGGGCCGAAATACCTATTCGAATTCGGCGAAGACATGACGTTGGGCAAACTAATGCATGATCAGCTGATGTCTCACTCCAATAAAGTGGCTCAGGTACGTCATTTTCATTCTAATCAATTTTCATTATTTTTGCGCTAATGTTCAGAAAGCTTATTTTTCGTTTTTGCATGCGCAGGTGCAGCGAGAAACTGGCGAAGAAGTTACGTTTGACCAAATTTTTGACAAAAGTCGCAAATTGGCTGTTTATTTGACGAGAAATAGGGTGAAGGAAAACGACAGGATAGCCATTTGCAGTGAAAACAATTTGGGCTGGGCTGTTCCAGTCTGTGCTAGTCTTTTTGTGGGAGCCTCCATCTGTCCTTTGAATCATTCATACTCCAAGCGAGAGTTCATCCACACATTAAACATTTCAAAGCCAAAATATATATTTGTGTCTCCAAAGACACTCGATCCTATAAAGAATGCTGTCAAGGATCTTTCCTGGTCTCCTACTGTAATACTTACTCTTAATCTGCCAAATGCTGCTGATGTACCTTCCATAGATAGTCTCGTAGCTACTGTACCGCCATTTATGCTGAATAATTTTGAAGTTACCAAAGTTAATATTCATGAACACATTGTTTCTATATTGTGCTCAAGTGGAACAACTGGACTCCCTAAAGGAGTGATGCACAGTGACAATAATTATTTAAAGTCAATACAAGCTATGATGGATGGATCTACAAATTTGGCATCTGAGGGTCAAGTCATGATATTTTTGTTACCAATGTTTCATTCCTATTGTTTTAATCTTCTTTTAATGACGCTTATTTCTGGGAGTAAAGTTTTTATTTTTTCCAGTTTTCAAGAGAAAGCATTCTTAGAAACTATAGAAAAATATAAAATTGAAGTAATGCCTCTAGTCCCGCCACTCATGTTATTTTTAGCTAAACATCCTATTGTGGATAAATATGATTTATCATCTCTAAAAACTATATGGTGTGGAGCTGCTCCTCTTTCAAGTGAAGTTGAACAGGCAGTTAAAAAAAGATTAAATAATCCAGATATTAAACAAGGTTACGGAATGACTGAACTGACTTTTAGTGTTTTGAAAAATCCGTTGGCTCAATACAAGCCTGGTAGTGTTGGAAAAATTATAGCTGGTTGCTCGGGTGAATTAAATATCCAATTTATTATGCTTTTCGTATTTAGATAAACTAAAAATTAAAAAACTTGCAACAAATCAATTTCAGGTAAAGTTGTGCCAGTTAATGAAAATGAAAGAACATCTACAAAGGCTTTGGGTCCTTTCTGTCAAGGTGAACTATGTTTCAAAGGAGATGTGGTAATGAAAGGATATTGTGGTGATACAACATCAACATCTGCGACAGTTGATGAAGATGGCTGGCTACACACCGGTGACATTGGATACTATGATAATGATGGCTTCTTCTTCATAGTCGACAGATTAAAAGAGCTTATTAAATATAAAGGCTTTCAAGTTCCTCCAGCTGAACTTGAAGCTATTTTACTAACACATCCTGCAATAAAAGATGTTGCCGTTGTAGGTTTGCCAGATGAGCTGGCAGGTGAACTACCACTAGCATTTGTTGTTAAACAGCCTAATGTAGAAATCACTGCTGAAAAAATCGTTAACTATGTCAATGGTAAGATGACTTGTTTGAACAACAGTTACATTACATCCAGTTAATATTCCAATTGTATTTCTGTTTCAGAACGAGTATCAAATCAAAAAAAACTTCGAGGAGGGGTGAGATTTGTAGAAAGCATTCCAAAGAATCCATCTGGGAAAATACTTCGTCGAGAATTAAGAAATCTGTTGAAGTCCAAGCTTTAAATATTTTCTGTTGAGATTAAGAATTTTTTCTTGCTCAAAAGAGGAGCTGAGTCATTATTTATAGTACGGTATGTATCTGCTGTTTTAGGCAGTAAAATAACCCGGTGAATAAGTTGGAAAAGGCTATTTGTTATAAGGATAAACGTGTTCTTTATATAAACATAATATATTAATATATATTAATATATATATATACTCATTTTTACCGTAACAATAAAGTTAATTATCAAAAGGTATATTAATATTTATACTAATCTCTGTTTTATTTCTTCTGGAATGCGTGTTAAATACCAACTATGCTGTTCTCCAGGAGCAGTAGCTAATACCCCTCTTTTATTAGGATGACTTGTATTGGCGTTGTATGAATATCTTTCTCCATGTATATCTGTCAAAGTACCACCTATAGCATGAAGAACTGCCTCTGGAGCACAAGTATCCCACCTTTTGCTGCCACCACTGGCAAAAACGTATGCATGAGCTTTTCCTTCTAACAGCAGCATGACCTAAAAATAAATTTTAAAATGAAATAAATATTTCTAATAAATACGATTTAATAGTCCTTTTTTGGTTTTTCAATATTGTTCATTGATTTTTTGATGATTGCGTAAAAATCAGTTTAGTAATTAAAATTGTGTATTTTATTTTTCTAAAAAAAAATTTTTTTTTGCGTGATCGTTACATGGTCGACATGCATTTTTCAAAATATAATGGTGGTTGATTTTTCACTCAATGTACATACCTTGTGACCAGCACCACCAACTTTTAAAATTTCATCAGGCTCCAATGCTTCCAGAGCAGCTTCTACAGTCTTATCACTGTGAGAACTGAAAATGATTCATTTAAAATAATTATCAATGCATATACATGTATGTCTATGGAAAAATAAATTTAACAAATAATACCGTGTGGTAGTGATGATTCTTCTTCCTCTGATAGGTGGATTAGGTGTGAATCCACCAACTCCTGCGCCTTCAATCCCCCAAATAGTCCTTCCCCAGGAACCATTTTCTGGATCCTTGTAATACGGCTGATGTATCACACCGCCGATAGCTTTGTCTCCAAGAGCAACACCCACTAGAACTGTTACATGTTCAACAAGACCTTGAGTATATTCAGCAGTTCCTGTAATTACAAAAGCACTATCGATTAATGATTCTTATAACATGAAGAATGTTTATGAATACAAACAAAATTATTACCATCCAGCGGATCTATCCAGACACACAAATCTTCAGGGTTGACATTTTCTAAATGTGGTGGGAGATTTATATTTAACACTCCTTGATCCATATCGGTAATAATCCAATCTGATGGAACTTGACAGGTTGATATCTCTTCTTCACCTATGACTGTAATATCTGGAAATTGCTTATTTAGAGAAGAAATAATACATCTCTGGACTGATCTATCTGCTTCAGTTTGGAAATCATTTTTTCCTTTTTCTACGATATTGAGCTCTCCTTTACTCATGACATCCCGCACAATTTTGCCAGCTCTTGTAGCTACTGTCACAGTTGATGCTACTAGGCGTGTTAGAAGAGCAGCACTTTGAGCCATTGTTGATCCAATAATTTTTTAGTTGCTTTAAGTATTGGAGCAATCTTTAAAACAAGTAAATAAGTTTAACTTAATTTTAACAAACATAGTAAATAACTTTTAAAACTATTTAACTAGATGAATTTATGAGTAAGACAAATAACTAAAATTGCGAGTTTTCTTTCATAAATTATGCAGGATTAGGATAACGAAGTTCGTTTTTATAAACGAAAAATAATTATGACTAATTTTAGTGAAAAAAATATTTAATACAATTTTTTTTGATTTTATCAAATTATTACTATTATGATATGTCTCATCATTCAGAGTAAATATTTGAAAATGAGAATTGTTTCAAATAAAAAAAAAAATTTCCAAATTTGTTGATCAAACACTTTTTTTTATCAATTTAAAGTTAGTTAACACATAAAGATTCAAAAAATTCAAATAAAGTTTTTAGCAGTTTGTTCAGTGAATGATATATGTGATGACATCATCACAATATTGTTAAAATGAAAACTATTAAATATGTTTGCATACCTTGCAAAATGAATCTGCCAAGTAGAACTGGGAGTTTGTCAGTCAAGCTCTCAAGCAATATATTATCAGATATTCGCGATTATAAACATATGTGAGATTGAATGTATTGTTGATTGTAGTTTCATGCACGGTTTACGGTGTCAGTGTCCATTACCGCACCAAAAGCACCAAATACTTATACTTAAGTATACTTTAGCATACGATTTGGTGCGGCATTTGAGATCGCTGTGCATCATACCTCCATCCATATAATATAACACATTCTAGACACTCCTTATAAGAATATAATACTTATAATCATACGATTTGATTAGATTTGGTTGATAAAATAAGTACAGATATAAATACATTTCATACATAAAACAATTGAGATTGTGAAAAAATTCACAATTATATTATGAGTATAATAATCTTTAAAAAATACAAAAACAAATAGTGTTCATAAATTTTTATCGGGGCCTTCTACCAGATTCACGTTTAGTTTATTTCAAAAGAAAATTTTAGTTTTTCAAAAAACCGACACAATTGTTCCATTCGATTTCATTTTTTTAACACAAGAAAAATCTTTTTCTTTTCAAAGATTGACCGTACGACGGTAAGACAGATTTTTCACTTTACGCGGCTTTCTGATACTTTTCTCGACTTTTTTTTTGCGTAAATAAAACGAGAACCTCGGCATTCTCGGCAAGGACCGTGCACCCGGTCGGGAGGAATAATTACTTATGATTTGTTGGAATTAACATTAATGCAAAATTAAAAAAGTTCAATTTTAAAAAAGTGTAAACAATTTTTATTATTATTTTTAATTGCACATGATTGTAATTCTTAGAATTTATAAGGCAGGTTAAATCGTGATAAATTTTTAAAACACGACATTGAAACCTAATTTCGACTGCAGACTCGATACAATGATCGAAATTCATTTTTTTTAACGTTTCATGTGTTAACAATTCATCACTTTTCATTAGAAAACTCTTACGACAAAATAGTTTATAGAAATCTATCTATAAAATAACGGAATATATCTATATGTAACTAATTTTCAACATCAATAAATTCTTCAGTATCAAATGTATGATTATTAACATTTTGTTGGTCATAGAGAGCTCTAGGCTTTGTTGAGCTTACAACAATAATACTTTCTTGAGAACTGTTACAACTTTTGACACTATTGTTACTTTCATTGGACATTTTTGATTTTTTATCCAAGCACCTTGTAGAAACATAATTCAAATTAGATTTGGTATCAGAATTTTCTTTGCCAGGGCTTTCTGGAAACTCATAATCAATTGCATTTCTTTTAAAGGACTCAGCCCTTGGGTCGATATGGTTTATTTTTTCAAACACGATATCTAGTTCTTGAGAATCTTTTTCATCGTCTTCGATACTAGGTAAATACGTTTTGTCTGCTTTCTTGTTTGTAGGAGAAATACTTTTTTTTGTCTTAAACTGTTGACTGTCTTCTGCACGATTGCTTTTATCACTGATTGAGTTATTATCTTCATCATCTTTTTTATGTGTGGATGAAAGACTATCAACTTCTTGGATAAGGCTCTTATTTTCTGTTGAACTTTTATGTTTGATGCTATCATTGTTAGTTTTTGATTTCATGTCAATGCGCAATAAAACTTTTGCCTCTTCTGATTGACAGTAAGATCTGAAAATTATTAAAAACAAATGTAAATAAAAATGGTACATTATGCAAGGAGTGCGCACTCGTGTGTAAGATTATATCATCGAAAAATATTACAAACGTCTACTATTTTTTAACACAAGGTATCGTGGTGTGTGAAGTTCATAATTTTTATGCGCATATTTTATGCTAGCGGGTGGTTTTTGAATCAAGCGAATCTTTACTATGTTTCGCAATAAAGGTTGTTCGGGGTTGAGGGGATGCAGCCCTGCGTGGGACGCGATTCTTGATCCAGAAAGTCCCCGTTAGGAGGGGGGGGGGGGGGGGGGGGGGGGAAGGGGGGAGGAAGGGGGAGGGAAAGAAAAAAAAAAAAAAAAACCTCAGAGAAAAAAAAGACTTGGTCATTACTATTTCAGTACATTAACCATATATGTATATTCAAGGAGCAGTGTTGGCTCGGTGGTTAGCTTGCTAGTCACAGAAACAACACTGTTTTTCGATTCCCGGTGAAATGCACTCTGATTTTTCTCAGAGCTGTGTAAGTAGGTATTTATTTAAAAAAAAAAATGCATCCTCAGGTGTTGTCGAAAAAGAGTCTGTGTACAAATAAAAGGCCTAGGAATATACATATTTTAATGTTTTATAGCTATATGCACCATCGTAGGTCCAAATAATATTTCTACAATAATAATTTAAGATAAACTAAATTTATTTTTAGCAAGAATAATAAGCGCCATCAACGCACTCTGAATAGTGTGCAACGAAGGGAATTGCTCATCACTCATGGTATATACTTAAGGCATGCGAATCTGATTCAACTTCGCACACAGAGTCGAAAAGTACATTTAATTGTTGCTTGATGTTTGTATGGACATAATTATTACAGCAAATATAAAGATGGACTTACAGCGGTGCTTCTCCATTGTGATCCAATATATCTATTTTTGCACCATAATTTAGAAGTAATTGAATAATGGGCACGTTGTTGTTTCGAGCAGCTTCATGTAAAGCTGTCCGGCCTTCGTAACCTTTTTTATTAACATCTGCATTGGATTTCAAAAGAGCTTCAGCTATGTCGTAAAAATTATAATCAACACTTTCTTGCTAAAAAAATGTGTATTGTTAGTCGCAAACAAAACGTAAAATTTTATTTCTTTACTTACTAAAGGTGTCCAGTTTGCATAACAAGGAATGTTTGGATCGGCTCCCGCATCTAGCAAAGCCTTTACATAGTCTATGTAATTCTGAAATAAATTATTTGTTATAAACAAAATTTTAAATTACAACAGCGCAGTATTTTAACTAAATCACACTACCTTTCGACATGCTCGGAGTAAAATTGTTTCGCCGTTAGGTCTTGAACGTTTGTTAATTTTTTTTTTATTATAGATAATAGCACTGAATTTATCCAAGAGTCTATTTTCATTGGTATCTTTAGTATCATCAATTTTACCTTGATGATTGAAAATATTGGGATTTTGAGAGCTTGTAGAAGTATTGCTTTTATCATAATTATCAGCATTAGTATCGTTATGGCTACTTTTGCTAATCATTTCTGTTTTCTCTTCAAAGAATCTTGGAGAAATACGATTTTCAAAAGTTTCGGTATCAAACTTTTCTTCGCCAGAGTATTTAGAAAAAGTCTGATTAGGTATATCTTCTTTTGAAGGTTCGACACTTATATTCATGCTGTTGATTTGTTCAAACATAATAGCCAGTTCTTGAGAATCATTATCTTCTTTTTTTATACTAGGATCAAGATATACTTTATCTTCTTCTTGACTCATAGGTGAAAGACCATGAAGACTACTTTGTGAAGTTCTCCTAAAAGTATTGGGGCCTTCACCGGTGACTTCTACAAGAGTGCTTTTATTTTTTGTGGCGATATCTTTTGTGCGAATATTTTGTACCTCCATTTCTGTATCAATGTGCAGTAAAGCTTTTGCTTCTTCTGATTGACAGTTATCTCTGAGAAAATTAGAAAAAAAAAATTAAAATAAAAAAAAAAAATTACATTGTAAAACATTAATGTCAGCATTGTTTTTTTTTTTTTTTTTTTAATAAAAATGAATGCAAACATCAGCTTACACTGGTGCTTCTCCATTATCATCCAGTATATCTATTTTTGCCCCATACTTCAAAAGTAATTGTATCATGGGCAAGTTACCGTTCTTAGCGGCTTCGTGCAAAGCTGTTCGGCCTTCGTAGCCTTTTCGATTAACATCAGCATTGAACGTTAGAAGATGTTCAACTATCTCGTAAAAATCGAAGTCAACACTTTCTTGCTAGAAAAATATGTGATTATCAATTGCAAACAAACCGTGAAATTGTATTTCTTTGCTTACTAAAGGTGTCCAGTTTGCATAACAAGGAATGTTTGGATCGGCTCCCGCATCTAACAACGCCTTTACATAGTCTACGTAATTCTGAAATAAATTATTTGTCATAAACAAAACTTTAAATTATAACAGGGCAGTATTTTTACTAAAACACCACCTTTTGACAGGCTTGGAGTAAAATTGTTTCGCCTTTAGGTCTTGATCTTTTGTTAATTTTTTTCGGATTGTAGAGAACAGCATCGAATTTATCTAATTTTTGTTTTTTTATAGCCCGATCGCTTTTTGAATTTGCATCCTTTTTACGTTTTCTGATTTTTTTTGATGTTTTTTTTGCAAGGCTTCCATTCACTGTCGATTTTTTATCATCGAATTGCGGATTACCGATAGATACATTATCATTATCAGATAAAGGCACTTTTTCTGACTTCGTTCCCACATCTTCGTTGTTACATCTGTGAAAATTAAGAAACGAATCTGACTAGGTACAAGCGCAACATATATTTAGGTAAAAAGTGTGAAAAAGGCAAATTCCCGCAGGACTGTCCTGCACGATTGGCTAAAGTTACCGGCCCCGGCCCGGCTGCCAGTGAGAGAGTTACACTCGATGCGGGAGAATACAAAAGAAAATTTCATTAGGTTCGTCAAGAAAACTGTTAAAAAATATTTCATTCATTCTTTTTTACAACGAAAACCATCGAAAATATAGAGCGCGTTAAAATTCATATTGAGAGGTGACGTCATCCGCTTTTACTCACAATTGACGAGCTCTATGGTTCTATTTTCAACAGTTTTTTTTTACGTAAAAAAAAATAGGGTCCAATATTTTTTGATAATTTTCTTGGCAGACATAATGTACATAGTAAACTAGAACGTGTACTTACTCTTCCCCATACACTATTAGTATGAATTGCGAAATTGTTAGTGAAAATGATTAGCAAGAAAAGACTTATATTATATTACTAATTTGATTGGGATTGCAGTGGCAAAGTATTGTTAACATAAAACTTATGTGCTTTCACAAACAAAAAAGTTTAACGGCACAGAAAAAAACGCAAATCATTTGTAATTATTGCCCTTGGCGAACAAACGAACGAAAGAACGAACGATTTACTTAATTTTAAAAACAATTTTCCGGCTTGTCGAAAATATTTTCCATGCTATATAAGTGTTGGAAATACCCATTTCTATAGTACTATAATTATTGCATAAAAAATAAAAGTTTTCTCTAACTTTGAACGTTTTTGAGTGGTTGCTGCGTCCTTGGTAGGAAAAATAAAATTCGCCACTAATGTGCATCTGGCAAGAGCGATCACAAACAGTCCCTTGGCCTTGAGCCCTGCAGTGATCACCCTGCAGAGATACGTACATGTATGTTGTACAACATACATTACTGACGAAAACTCTATTTCATTCGTTGCGTCGGATTCTTCGAGAGCAAGTTGAATAAGTATATAGGTTTCCCATGGTGGCAATCGTTCTTGGGCTGTACTTCCGAAAACGACTTACCTCCAAATGACTTGTGCGTCCGTATCTGTGGGTTTTTTGAGGCGCTGAACACGAATTTGACCATGAGAATCTCTGCAAATGAGATATAAGGCGCGAAAGTTAAGCTTAATTCAATTCAGGCACATTTTAAAAGGAGAAACAACAAATAACTGGGAT
Organism: Copidosoma aretas; assembly: GCA_030522625.1. Taxonomy (NCBI): domain Eukaryota; kingdom Metazoa; phylum Arthropoda; class Insecta; order Hymenoptera; family Encyrtidae; genus Copidosoma; species Copidosoma aretas. Next base: position 30,136 of record JAPYYV010003567.1, read on the forward strand.
GAAAATATGTCGCACTTGTTATAAAATACGTACGCACAATACAATTTAAATTGTAACTGGTGCAAGCTTCGCGCGTTGCACTCAGTCTTATGGTAAAAAAGAGCAGCA
>JAPYYV010003568.1:0-27673 GCA_030522625.1 Copidosoma aretas
AGCACGTCAAGTTCGATCAAATGTCAAGGTTTTGCTTACTGTTTTCTTCGATTATAATGGCATAGTGCATCAAGAGTTCTTACCACAAGGTTGTACGGTTAATAAGGAGTATATCTTCGAAGTTATGCGACGTTTGCGTGAAGCAATCCGAAAAAAACGCCCCGACTTATGGAAAAACAATTCATGGCTTTTGCACCACATATGCCCGCCCTCACAATCTTTGATTATTTCTAAGATACCATTCGTATATTAATATGAATTTGCAACTCCACTAACCCTTCTGGCTGTTTCTTGCGCCTCTGGCCTCCCACGGTCCCCTTTTGCATACTTCGGACCTTTTTTCACCTCCTTACTCCGGGGCTCCTTGATGAAATTGAGTATAATGATAAGATTATTGATACATTTAATTTGATCGGGTTAACTATGTTTGCACATTGATTCCAAAAAGCGTATCAAAGAAAACGTTAAAAGCATATTGCTTCTGGTATTACTATTTAATTACCAACAACTTCGTTGCTGTAACGCCTGGCCATTAAAATCATGTCATTTAAAAGTGAAAAATGGCGATCGAGGATTAAAAGGAAGTGAAGTGGTATAAGTGTAGCGGAATGTTGATAACTGTAAGGAAATTATAAATTATAAATTTCCTTATGTATAAATAAACAGGCATGAATTTATGCAAAAAGCCAAGCTTTTGCATGTAAGGCACGACTGCTCACGATGTTTCAGCCAGTTTAAATCGATTTTAGTCATTTAATGCATTATAACAATACTTTGGAGAAAAACTTTAAATACAAAAAAGTGTATTTTTATAGTTTTATAACTTTTTTATTTAACATTTTGACCTAAACTGTCCATCAAAAAATTAGGTATCACAAAACGATTTTTTGGACAATTTTCAACGATTTTCGTTGTTTAAAGCGTCAGGATGAGATTAGAGAGTAAAACGCATGATAAAAAAAAGTTGTATTTTTTGACGATCTACAACTTTTGTATCCAACACTTCGTTGTAAAATGCCAATTGCTTCTTTTTATGGGCGAAAAACGGTTTTAGAAGTTATTTTTAATTATTTTTGCGACCTAGGGCAATTAATTGACTTCCTAGATAAAAGTGTACTATAGGCAAAAGTTGTACTTTATTCAGATCTATAACTTTTTTTCAGCTCACCTAGCTTAAAATGTTGATTTGCAAAGTTACAACGAAAAAAGATATTTTTTCCGCTCGAAGCTCTAGAGTAAAAATGCTGGGAATTTTTTTCCCTTTTACGAAACGTCTACGATTTTAAACCATCACGTACTATGTCGGTGACGACGAAGATATCTAACAAATTTGAGGTCAATCAGATACAAATTACTTGAGTTATTCTGGAAACTTGATTACGTACGCACAGGGTTAATTACATACACCATAGGACCACTTCAGATCACACTCATATCAGGTTCAATGTTTGTTTTATCCACTAAATAGTCATTTTATAGATGGTTACACTTTTAGTTCTAGTGAAAGTATAAGGCACTCCTGTAAAGCAGTCGTGCCTAAAAATGATTTACTTATTTTGATAGTATTTACATGAACGTCACATACATTCTTATATTCGTCCGTTTTTTCAGTAATAAATTTCTCTTACTCTTATTGTTAGAATAATATTCGAAGTTGCATATAGGCTATTTCATGATTATTAACATATTTTAATTGATTTACTAGTATTCCATTACTTTAAAAGTATATTAATGTACGTAAATAGGCTTAATTAAAATAAAAGCAAGACAGTAATAATTTTTTGTAGTTTCAAGGGAATAATTCGTCTGGAGCATAAATAAATGAATATTGGTTACATTTTCTATACAACACTTATCTAAAGTGATAGCTAATGCTACATGTTGATGATATAAAACATAGTTAGTATAAAAAAAACAATATTAACATGTGAAACAACCTAATGATTGTTGTACTAATACCTAGTGTACTAACTCGTGTTCGCTCCAGGTTTAATTTGTAAATATTAATTAGACTAGCATTCATCATAGTTTTTGAGCTACCTACCAGATTTGTTTTGTAAGAACATGCAACTTTTCTTGCATGTCCATACTCTTCATGTTTTTCTCCCTTTTTTCCATTTCATTATTACATTTAATTGTTTCAATTACATAACACTTTAACGAAGTTCTATTGTCTGATTCGTTACTAATGATAGATTCTTTTTCAAACTTCTCTATTTTTCCCTGCTATAAATATCTCCACTGACAGATGATCCAATTCTAATCTAAGATTTTTTTTTTAGTTTTTTTACTATACTGCCTTATTCATACTCTAATTCGAGTAGTAGATCAAGAACTAATCTATCGCTATCGCCTATAAAAGTATACATTCCGTCTAATTCCCCTTGCACTGCTCGGTTTCTAATACGTAAAACCGATTTTTCGCAAAATTGAGTAGTTTTTTTTCCTCCATCTACAAGTTCCTGAAGTTTTCTTAGCATGATTTCCATCTTAGCATTATTATATACCCTAATAATACTGATTTTTCCATCATTTTTCAATCTTAAATGTCTTATGATTAAACCTAGATCCCATTCCATATCATGTCTGAAAATTACACATTTTTCAATATCAATTGAAACCATCTTTCAGCTCTACCTTTTGTCCTCTCTTTTACCGCCGCTTTCCAGTACCAATCATTTTTTCGTATTAAGCTTATTCTCCCAACCGTTTGTGCTGCATTTTTTCACCAACTAGATAACGCTTTAATTCATCCTACACCCACCATTGATTTGCGATGTTGAGTTAACAATATCCCTTACATATCTCCAGCCTCTTGTGTTCGTCTTCCGCAGTTCTCTCTTTAATCTACTCTACTACTTCTTTTTCGTTTTCTGGCAGGTCACCTTCCATCTATGAATTTAACTTTTTGAAATTCTTCTTGTTTTTCATGATTTCTACTGAATTTTTAATGTTTTTAGTTCTTCTAACAGATCTTTCTCAACTACTTTTATCCTAATTATCTGCGCTTCTACAATGGATTTTTTCACAAATATTCTTAAGTTTCCTTATCATACTTATTCTCATTGTGAATCCCATAAGTTAAGTCGATATTATTGAAAACTGTAAAGTAATTTTCGGTAGATTTGGAATACCCGAAATAGTTTACAAAAAACTACGATTTTGAGCACATCACCAGCTCACCAAAGTTCTCGCAGAGCAACGGTGCTGCCGAAGCTGCAGTTAAGATTGCTAAGGAATAATAAAAAAATGCAACGATGTAAACCTAGGCCTTCTAGCATATTGTTCAACCCCCTTAAAAAACGGCTACTCGCCAGCTGAACTTATGTTTTCTAGAAAAGTTCGATCAAATTTACCCACACTCTCTGAAAGTTTAGGCACGTTAGCTAATCATGACGTCGTGTATTAAAAAGGAAAAAAGAAAATCATGAATCTATGTATAACAAGAGACACCGCTCTTCCAATCTGCATGATTTAAAAGCCAGTAAAAGCGTATGGATCATCGATATGCGCTTATACGGTGACGTAACTGAATCGAGCGATAAACTAAATTTGTTTATTGTAGAGACGGACAAGGGCAGCGTAATACGCCGAAATCGTTGTCACCTCATTCCAGCCCCTTATAAACACGTCATCAGCGAAAATGACGGAGACACGTACGTACACCCCTCTTTCCCCGAACTGACTCCGCAATCCAATATACATACTTCAGATAACCCTCCTCACGGTAGCGGCCCGATCAACGATCACAGAGATCCGAAAGAAACGAACGGAAAAACTAATTAGAATTATAAATGTAAGCGGAAGCGCCGCCGGTAAGGATACAAATGTACAACAACATGCGAACGACGCAGATCCAATAATGCGACGATCTGCTAGGCAAATCAAGCCCCCCGAGCGATACGGCAAATGACGCCGTCAAACCCAACCATACCCTCAACATACGCTTAGCACTTAATCTTGCCTAAATCAGGCAGAAATAAATAAAAAAATGTATAATACAGCTTTTAAGCCACCGTAGACTTATTTAATGTTGAAAACTAATTTTAGGACAGTAGGTACAAGAATAAAAAAATTTGTTATAAAAAATTAGGTTTTTGTAAAACATTGCATACTTTAAAAAGTCTCCAGGATCAATAAATTTTTTCGACTTACCTTTGGAGGTAGAATACAAACATCGAACGGTGCTAATAGTATTGGCCATCTTAATTCCTCATTTTTTGATAAATTATCTACGGCTACAGCAATAAGACGTGTCAACCCGATGCCATAGCAACCCATTTCCAGAAACTTTTTCGAATTCGTATTATCAATAAAAGTAGCGTTCAAGGGCTCTGAATATTTTGTACTTAACATAAATGTATGTGCCACCTAAAATGATTTACAAAACTTTACTGAAAGATAAGTAATATATAATAATGTTGAGTGAAAATGATTAGAAGGCCGATGCCAAACAATTAATACAAAAATTGGTCAAGCTCTATTGTTATGCCTTTCCAGTGAGAATATATTAAACATTTGCTTTATGCTATTCCAGTTACTTGAACATGAGCACTAAATTTAGATCAAAATACTGCAGATAAAAACCAAATTTGCGACTCGCAGTTGAAATTATCCTCTCTTATTAGGTGGTTCTATGGGGTTTATCATCATCGTCGTCCTCGTCGTCGTCGTCGTCGTTGTCGTCGTCGTTGTCGTCGTCGTCATCACTAGTTGTTATACTGTAAGATACATTTTTTTCTCTGCGAATAAATTTTTTAGTTCATATTATTGAATCGTGTCTCAGTGTAATGTGTGTATCATATTACTTTAAATTTCTTTATGTACCATAATTTCTTTTAAACTATCTCACCTGTTTATTTTAATTTTGATTTTTTTTTGTCTTACAGTAGCAATAAATTTTGATAAAAATATACTAACCTCTACAGATTTTTTACATGATAATGTGTTTCCGCATTTAGGACAGCTATTGTTCTTTTTATCTAAGGATTCAGCTTTATAATCGCAGTTTGTACACAATTCAATGTTATTTTCTCCAATATTAGATATACAATGGAATTCATGAGACATTGGTCCTCCCATAATACCATTCTCAGCTTGTAATCTTTCATATGGTATACCTATTCGTTTGAATATATTTTGGTATGCTATGGTAACTTCTTCGTACGACAGCCTTGATGATTCTAAATCTGCATCAAACGTATACATATCTTTCATAATAAACTCGCGGCTTCGAAGCAGTCCACACCGGGGCTTCATCTCGTCGCGCCACTTGCTTGATATTTGATAAAGTTTCAGTGGCAAGTGATACCTTTTCAATGGTCCCAATTGTGATATCATGTTTGTTATTGCTTCTTCAAAGGTCTGAAAAGTGTATTTCAATAATTTTCTTCCTTATAGAATATTGATAGTAATGCTGCTGTTTAAACAGTTTCAATGTAAATTTTTGATCAACATGTATCAGAGATATGGATGTAAAATTTGTCAATTTAATACCTTCTACATATTTTATGATTTAATTGGATTCTTTATAACGTATCTGATTATTAGAAAAATTAAACGAGTGAGAATAAATGAATAAAAAAGGGACCATTTTTAGTTTAGTCAAAAAATAAGTTATTTAGAAAAAACAATGATTCGGTAAGTCTCCTGTTTTCTTAAAACTTAAGCTTAACTGATGGCAACAGCGATCCATCACACAAATAATTGAAATCCTACATCGACTAAAAATCTAGCGATAATGTATTTATCATACAATTGACTATTTTAAGCTAGGTCAATGAATTTAGTACATAAAGATTGCATTCAAAAAACAATAAGACCTGGTAAAATGTAATTTGGAAGTAGATTTCTTGATAACTGTAAAGAACAACTCAATTTACACTGTTTCCCAAATCTTCGCAACTAAGTACTGATTACATAATGTTGGCGGTCGAAATTTAAACATTTTGCAATTTCAGTAGTTGTTAATATACGTTAAAAATTCAACAGCATGAATGTGCATAGACTATGTAGAATATGTGCATGAATATATCTTATAGACTACAATTTTTCAGGTAAGTTGAGAGCTACCAACATTATAGCGTAAAAGAATTTTCCTTCTTTAAGTAGATACATTGATTTTCAAACGAACAAGCAAGTTTACGAGCGAACTACTGAGGCAATAAAGGGACTAATAAGCATAAATAATGCTACTAATTTTATTCGTTTTATTACCACACATATTTTTTGATAGAATATTATTTTATAACGACTAAACTATTCATAAAATCTCAGAACAATTTTCAGCAACCTGTGTAGAGAATGCACTAGGAACTTTATTTTGTGATTAAAATCTTTCTTTAGAGAATGCAAATTGAACATCAGATCCATAACCTACTTGAGTGATTGGACCCGCAATCAACGCTAATAGTATATTTGCACAAGTAAGCCTAAAAAATTGATGGCTGCCCGATATCCAGGCTCTCTTGAATATAAAAGCACTAGTAAATCGGTATTTAGTGCAAGAGAATAATCCTAAACAATGACCAACCACGCAAGTAAATACTATCAATAAGTAAGCTTTGATCACGATTGCCGTCGGATCCTTGGTAAGCCACTTGTAGATCCATTGGCGTAGATAGATCAGGAGGTTGAATAGAGTTTGCAAGTTCGAAAACTTTTAGAATGGATTAAACTTTATTTGATGGGTAGTTAAGCAATCCAGCAGTTCTTACGGCTCAAGATAGCTCCTGGAGTTGTGATTCGACTTCGTCAATCAGCCAATTAGAACCATATCATTGAACTTGTGAAAGCTAATGTCAGTCATGTCTACACTTTAGCTGGGTTCGATCAGCTGGTCCGTAGAGGGAAGCGCATGAAGGGAGAACCTATTGATATTTAGCGAGACAATTATTGACGATCAAATATAAAGAGAACTATAAAGTATATCGGTAGCTGAAACCACCCTTTGAATTCGTTATGCGTGATCAAATTCGACTTTGACCGTCGAATCATTCACTAAAAGTAAAAAAAAGTGACTTTCTGTCATATTTTTGTATAGGTGGTAAGTAATATAAGGGTCCGTTTTAAACACGATCACGCATATCTATGCTGGTAATCAGAGCCTCGATCGTAGTAGTTCAGTGGCAGGCAGTACAGCTGGGAGTTCTGGGCAGAATATAATTACTGTAGCGACAGATCTGGCGGTTGGCTTCAGGGACGAAATTGGCGCAAGCATCGTGCATGCGAGGAGGATGTGATAGGATGTATTTCAGTCTGTATTATAAACAGAGAATAAACATCAGCAGCCGTACTACTGCTATCATGGCTTGGCTACTAATGTTGGAGAATCCGTACAGATAAAATTTTGATCTATTGTAACAGGGGGAACGCAAAGATTGCATCGAGTTCCACAGCGAATTTAACTTATCTTTGGACATGGGGGCTGCTGCGAGGTCGTCTATCTTAATTTTGCTTTTCAAAGATCGTGGCGTTAAAAATATTCGGTGCAAATTGGCCATATCGGTCGAACACCCGCAATATTATGCACGAGATTAATCTTTCTAGTGATCTAGAGATGAACTGCACAGCAAGCAAGCTTATATCTATCTTATTTGGAATCTGACCTAATCGAAGCCCTTACATAAGGCTTTTAGCACTGAGTTTTCATCATAAAAGTTGTAGGAGGGCATCTTTACGTTAGTGATATTTTTTCTTAGCGAAACACTGTCAGAAAGCAGCAGGCTGACTAAACGATCCCAAAGGCGTTGAGCCGATAAGACGTCGCCAGGGCAAGACGGAATGTTATCTGCATAGCGGTTATTCATGACGAGTATCACAGCAGTAGAAAAGCTATACTGATTCTGGTACAGGTTAATATTAACACTTCTCCCTCTCTGAGCATGTGACTGTGCTCAAATAGCCGCGACTGTGCTGGAACATCTCTCTCCAAACACATGAATGTACTCGGATAGCTACGACTGTGCTTAAATTGCATGATAGTTTGCATGAGGTAGTGACATCGTATAATACTTTTTAGCTAAACGGTTTGAGCACAGTGGTTGCATGAGCAGAAAAGTAACAGCACAAACAGCAGCAGTGGCACGGGCAGTAAAGTAACATCAATGGCAGCATTAATAGCAAGAGCCGCAAAGTAAGAGTATTAGCAGGAGTAGTGGACACAGTTTTGGGTGGAGCAAAGTTGAGTATACTAATGAAGGTTTCGTAGACACCCCTTATTGGTCAATTTTATCCAGATAAATAGAAGCCAAAACTGAACAAGTAGATAAGCTAAACAAAAACAAGACTACACCAATACCAGACCATGCCCACCATGCACGCATACGTTTTTCACTCTGTGACGAGGTTAATTACCAGCTCCACGACGTGGGGCTGTCCAGAGCACCTCGCACTAAAAATCAACACATACGTATTAACCCACGAAAAACGACGGCAACGAACAAAAACGTAGCAACAGCACAACGACGAAATTTACACGAACAACTGACGATCTCCACGAACAACTCCACCAACGACGACACTGCTTGGCTCCGCTCAGCTCTGCCGGTAGACTCTGCTCCCAGAGGAGATTCCGCCGCGGGCTGTCCGTCGGGATCGGACAGCTTCCGAAAAGGGAAACGTCCGCAATAAAATTGTAGATGCAGAATTTCTTTCAATAACACGTTTATTTTTCATTTACAAAGACAGGTACAATAAGAGCAGGTCGTGCTCGACCTAACGCCACGTACTCTACTCCACGGGTACGTCCGCATACGCACACTGCCGTTCGTCTACTCTACCGCGACACGCTTTCTCTCTCTCTCTCATTCCCTCGTTCACTCGAGACCCGGAGACCCGCCGGTCTGCGAGGATGACGCCCGCACTCGATCGCGAAAGAACTCGAGCCGCACGCGCCACACTTTGAATCGCAATTTCCTTCCCCGCGGACGAGCCCCCGGAGACCCGCCACTGCACAGTTCCTCCTTGAAAAAATAACAAACTCCTACAACTACGACAGTCGGCCGCGTGCCGGCTGCCGAAGATCCATGCACACACGCACCCTTGACGATGTCCTACCGTAATGGTCCGCCGGCCACGCACCGACGGCCAAAAGTCTCGGACCACACATGCGCTCTTCGACGACGTCCTACCGTAATGGTCCGCCGGCCACACGCCGACGTCCAAAAGTCTCGGACCACACACTCGATTCACATTCACTCGCTTTGAACTTCCCACAACAAAGAAAACGCCGCGAACTGCACAGCACCGGGCCCCCACAGACACACCACGAGGGACTCAACCGGAACTCTCAGCGGACGCGACCGTCCCGCGTCCTCTCCCTCTCGACCCCCGGCGATCCCCTCCCGTTCCGCACCGGGTCTCCGTTCTCTCGCTCTCCCACTCCTTTTCTCGCTGCATACATCGCATTCTCTCTCTTTCTCTCTTTCTCTCTCTCTCTCTCTCTCATTCACTCTACTTCGCCCACCCCCGATGTCGCCTTCCTGCTTCCAGTTACAATGCTTCCCAGCGGACACTCGCCACTACCTCGTGTTCCCGGACCCCTCCCCTAGGACAGGCGTACTCCTTCTGCGAACTCGAGAAGCCTGCCTCCCGCACGAGCTCCATGCATACGCTCCCGTCGCCACCTACTCGCTCAACACACGCTCTTCGCACACCGTACACCCGTTTTGCTCCGCACGTCGCCACCGCAGGTCACCCGCACTGACCACCCGACGCAACCATACCTCTGGCTGGGCCATGTCCCTGGCTTACTGATCCTCGTCTCGGCTACTTCCGGACCCGATGCTCGACCGGAGGCGGTGACCTTGGCGTGACTCCCGGGTCGACTCGACAGCAGGTGATGGCCGGATCAGGAACGTCAGCTCGGCAGGTAGGCAGCTGGGCAGGCAGGGGCTGAATCGAGTGTTTGGGTTTTCCCTCTCTCGCTCTCTCGTTCGAAACAGCAAGAGCTCCTTACAACGCGAAAGCCAGCAAAGAACAGGCCGGCACGAGGGGCCCGCGAGCTCGCGGAGGATCGGCCTCCGCCCGGCGGCACTTCTGTCTCTCTCCCTCTTTCTCCTACTCTACGCCGCTCGCGTTCGACTCGCATTCCTCTCCACGCGCGCACATGCGCATACACACTCGTACTCATACTCAGCATTATACAATTAATAGAATTAGTAATAACCATCGCTACAACGAAATACACTAAAATATATTTGACAATACTCGGTGAAAATACGCACATAAATAGTTAATCTTTTAGTCGATTTCTTTCATTACCACCGATCTTCTACCACTCTTGCATGAAACAATTAAGCAGAACACACAAGCATAATTACATAACATAAAAATAATAATGTTAAGAGCATACAAAGAGAGAAAATTCCGACAGCGGGACTCTGGCGCTCAAGGCCGGGTAGAGAAAAATGATCTCGTCATAACCCACTTCTGGTCACCATAGGTTCTTACCCCCTCCAGCACGTCCTGTTGAATGGGCAGGTTTTTAACCCCACTAGCGTGCGTATATTTTGTGCCCCCACCAGTGCACGGAGATTTTCTAACCCCACCATGCACGGAGAAAAATTTTGAGTTGAAAGAGTACACGTACTTGAGGTAGGAGAGTTCAAGCAGGTATAAAGCTTATACAGTTCAAGTAACTGGGCGCCATCTAGCTCAAAACGTTGTGCTGATACACATCAAACGGCGTTGAACTATATAAGTCCGGAGAGGGGGGACTCTGCGAGCTCGGCAGGTTAGGCTATTTGAGTCCAACCTCCTGAGCTCCTGGCTACAGCCATATATACATGCATACGTACGTATGTATATCGTATCATCGTACAATATGTACTTACATACCGACTTATGCCTCGCGGACTGCTGTTAATATCAAAACATCCGCATGCAGATGATGCACGCTTTGTTGAAGAAACATCAGTCAAGACGCCAAGATAGTTCATTATAGTGTAAAAGGGTTAGTTTTAATTGCTCTAATTTCAACGATTTGTTGCACAAACTGACATTTTGCTGTTATACAAATAAGAATCTGCATATAAACACACTATTGTGAAGTGAAAATAATGATGAATAATAATAGCTATTTGAGAGCGTTATAACAGATGCTTCAATTGAAGCTCTTCCGTGGCGTGATATGTGAGATTCTGTTTAGATGATTAGTATTGGTTTGCATGTAAATACGTACATACAGAATGATTATCGACTTAATAGCGTTGTTTACTTTTGCATAACCTATTACGTAGGACAAACTTAACGGCAAGGTGTATATAGGTATACTCAAACCTGTACCATGTATCATTTTACCTTGCAGTATATATGGTGTATGGTTGAATATATTTATACACTTTTTTTAGTCACACTATATAATTATTCTGCAATGCTTAATTAATGATGATAACATACACAGTAATTATCAACTTAAACCATCTAACCTTTGAAAGTTCAGAAATCAACACTTTTTTTGAATAAAATTATGAGCACTGTTCAAGCTTTTTACTAATACTTTTGACTTGAATTTTTGCCATGCTAGATATTTTTAAATTGAAATAGTTTCCTTTGATCAAAACTAATGAAGTAATTCGTTTTATAAATTCTTTCTCTCGATGAAACTTCAAATTTTGTATACAAATGGAATATGCAACTCAATGCATCACAACATCTGATAATTCGTTTGTTAACTTTTTCATTTTCGCCACCTTAATCTAATTGTACTCACGTTTTTATAGACATTTCATCAGGATGTGGGATCATACAGAAGGGGGTAACTTCAGTATTTCATTATTACAACTAATACTTTTCTACCTTGAAGAATCAGCTCAAAAAGTTTTTTGCACAACTATAGTTGATATATATTTTATAGCTGATTCACAATCACAGATCAAAAACGTATTTTCCTTTGACTTGGAACCTGCTTCAGCTCATTTGCCAGTAAATGTTTCAAATGAGAATTCCAGTGGACCGATTATTGATTATTCTTTTAAAGTACCAGAAGTTCCTGAGGGAAACATAAACGTCGGACAACCGTAGCCTAAAAAATCTCGAGTAGAGTCGGAATCACAACAATCCAGTGAAAATTACGTGAATGCAACTTCTGAAGGTAAAGATAATATTATGTTTCTGTAAAAGTATTTGTATAGATAAAATTAATAATTTTTACATCAAAGAATTCCTAATCACAGAACTCCCGATAAAGTTAATTGATGCTATCGAAAATACACTAAACGAATTTTATCAAAAGAAGAATGCTATTTTTTATTTATTATTAAAATCAAGCAGAGGACGATTCGCATTAGCTGCGTACCGTCTTGATGTAATTAGGCCTGACTTATCGTCTCTGTTTGATAGATTTCTTTACAAAGTATGTGTTTTAATGATTGATTCTGAATTTTTAGTTGGAAATCATGAGTAAGTTTCTAATTTCTGAAAATTAAAAAGAAACGATACATTGATTTATTTATAAAAGTGAATTGTATCTTTATGATTATTTCAATTCATGCATAATATGATTTATTGTAGCATTCACAAAGATGATTTTATGTTATTAAGAGGACAGTTAACAGAGTTGTTACCTTCTCGAGCACCCGCGGAGTGGTATAGTCCAGCCTATAAGGAGGTGTCTGCCAAAGGAGGTTTAATTTATTCGTATAAACGTTACCGTCAAGATTCAATACAAACTGGCACTTTCCAAGGTCGAGAAAAATCATCTGGAAAAGGTATAAATATTTTACAGCTGCAAAATTTATTTAATTTATACTGTAGCCCTAATAATCTTTTATTTGTAGTTTCGGATTTATTCGATTCAACGACATGGGATACCATCGAAATAGATGCAGTTATAATTGAGAAATGGACAGCATCCATAGATGAAAGAATAAGTGTTTACAAAAAGTGAAGCATCCAGGAAATTTTTTGTCTTTTTCGGTGTTTGACTTCCCCTGATGGATTAACATTAGTATACAATATTTTCCATAATTGTGTTTAATTTATTTTTACAAGAAATTAATTCAATGTACTGCTGATAACAGATATTAAGAGAATTTAAAACAACTTATCCATCAAAAGAAGAGCTTTTTTCAAACAATTGGTTTGCTGTGAGAAACGATATAATTCAATTTGCATCTAATTCAAAAAAATTAGAAATAAAAAAATTTTTAGAATCAACGACAGCAGCACATGGTACGTATACATAAATTATCAGCATCAATAATTAATCAAAACTGTACATCACTGCTATGTACAAATCTTTTATTTTATTTACTTTTTTTTCACAATTTTAGATATTCGAGCTTTACTTTTAATTGGATACTTACGTCCTTTGCCTGGTAACATTATAAAGTTAATGAACGGAAAAAAATTGTCGAAAGAAGAGTTAGTTAGTAGTTTGATTCGCAACGAGCCGGTAAATATATGTTTATGTCTAAAGCAATAATGACATACTATTGACGTTTAAAAGTACAATAAAACTTCTCAGAGATATAAGTGCATGTAATATTCTTGATTTAGGGCTTACACAATTTAGATGGGGAAGAATCCTTTTTACGAATAATCACAAGTCAACAAGAAATATACAGTAAGACCTTTGAATCAGAAGTCCTGCTGTTTATAGTTATTTGCAGTCCACTGAATACAGTGACTTCCACTTACATAGTCATTAATTCCGATTTAAAGTTTAAATTAAAATCAGTGTCAGATGCAGTAGAGCATCTGTATAAATTATACAAAATACTTGGTACAAGACACATAAAGCATTTCAGAACCATTTTTCAGTTTATAGATTTCCATATTTTTGAATTTGATGAAAATCCTCTAACGTGTGTTCTAAAACTAAGTAAAAATCTAAAAAACTTGAAAAATCTTCCTACCACCAAAGTATTATCAACAAATTAAATTGTGGTAAACAATTTTTTTTATTCATGAACGGATAGTCAACTACCCAAAACAATTTGTTTATGTTTTGTACTAATTATTGTAATAAAAAATATCTCACCTACATTTTATCATCTGTTGCCAAGTTCTCATTTTTATATAAATAAATAAAATCATAAATATCAGTAAAATGTCCGAAAAATTGTATTTAGATAATATCATCTCAAAGTTATGCTTAAGATTGTACAATAATTCAAATGTTCCTCGAAACGCTGTGCAAGAGGTTGTAACTGTTATTAATGATTTTATTTCTGATGATTTAATTCCGATTGTACACTGCCGATTTCAAAAAGAATTTTTTGAACCATGTGAGAGAATTAACCTTTGCAGAAAAAGTTCAAAGTATAATGAACGAATATAAAGATCTTTTTTCTTATTTTTCCTCCGAACATCGAAGGTTTCAAATGTTTAAAAAAATTTCTGATTTCATTCCACCGGAAGAAATTAAAATTGGCACGATTATTAAAAGGTCAGGGCCAAAAGTACGATTAGTAGACGTATATGCTGCTTACGTACCAGTCGCAAAGACTTTACAACAATTTTTGGAAGTTCCTGGTCTGTACGAAAAAATTATTACTCACATTGAGACTCTCGCGAATGAACAAAATGTTGTACAAAATTTAATGCAAGCAGAGTTGTGGAAAAAAAAATACACTAACACAGAAAAGCTAACACTACCCTTGCTTTTCTTCTTCGATGATTTTGAGGCAGTTAACTGTTTAGGCAGCCACTCGGGTGAGCAAAAACTTGGTGGGGGGTATATTTTATGTCCGTTTTTACCTCCTCACCTCGTTGCAAAACTTGATTGCATATTTTTAGCACTAACTTTTTACTCGAAGTACAGAAAACAGTTCGGTAACAAAGCCATATTTTCACGCTTGATCCAAGATATAAATATTTTAAGTTCTAAAGGGATTATCATAAATTTGGATAAACATACACAGAAGAAAGTTTTTTTCAAGTGCGTACTGATCATCGGCGATAATCTTGGATCAAATGAGATATGTGGCTTTGTTACCAGTTTTACAGGCACTCGATGTTGCAGAATTTGTAGTGCTGATCCAGCTCAAATCGCAAACACGATAACAGAAGATAATAAATTATTGAGAAACCGTGATAATTATACTGCAGATATTCTTAAAAACAGCCATCTAACAGGTATTATTGAACCTTGTGTCTTTAATGACTTAGATGACTTTCATATGACAGAAAACCGTTCTCTTGATTATATGCACGACTTTGCCGAGGGCATTTTAAAATATTCATTATCAAGAATCTTAACAAACATAATTTGTCATGAAAAACTTTTAACGATTGATATATTTAATAGGCGTCTAGAATCATTTGATCTCGGCAAATTAGAATGTAATAATAAGCCATGTCCTATTTCGAAAGAACCTTTAAAGATAAGTAAAAAAGAATTTCAAGAACAGATCAAAATAAAACAATCATCTTCCGAGATGATGTGTTTAACTCGATACTTAGGTCTGATTATTGGTGACCTTATACCAGAAGGAAATGAAAATTGGAATATGTATTTACTGTTGCGTCAAATTGTTGGTATACTATCGTCACCGAGATATGTTGAATCAGATATTTATCGAGTTAAATACCTTATAACGAAACACAATAATGAGTACATCAAGCGGTTTGGTCGTTTAAAAACCAAAATGCACTCTGCTAATCATGTACCACGGGTGATGAATGATAATGGACCTATAGTGCATTTTTGGAGTATGCCCGGAGAGAGAAAAAATAAATTTTTAAAGAACATTGGTGTCAATACGAGTTCTAGAGAAAATTTACCCTTAACTATTGCACTAAAACATCAGCTACATCAATGTTATGTATTCAAATATTGTGATATTTTTAAAATTGAAATTGTATATGGAGGTATTGTAAAAAAAAATGATACTGAAATTAATAAATTTAGACCCGACATCAGGGCTTCCGATGCTTATAAGTTTGTGAATATTGATGGTAAACAATATTCGCCAGGTACCGTAATTGTTTATAATGTTAATGATGATGGTCTACAATTTTGTATGATAAAAAAAGTTTAGAATATAAACAACAATGTTTATTTTCTTGTAAAAAAAGTACGTATGATATTTTTTGCCCATCATTATCATGCCTATAAAGTTTGTGTTGATAGTGAAGACAGAGTTGTGTGAAAAAAAAATGTTATCGCAAAAAGAGCCAAGTTTAATAGTTGAACTTCATGCAGCATATTACGTTGCTACTAGATACGACATCTAATTTTCATCTATAGATTTATTTTTTTATACTAAAATATTATTTGAGTTTAATAAAATAAAAAGATTTGAAAAAATATATATTATACTTCTTTACCCAGGCATAATAAAATGTATTTCGAAATCATCATTTTTTCATACAATAAGACAACTTACAAGTAGGGTAGGACATTTTACGTGGAAAAATCTCGCTAGAATGCATGTGCTAAGAAATGAGCAAAAGTAACTGGCATTTTTATAATGCTTTGTGCACCTGCGTACACACACACACACACACACACACACACACACACACACACACACACACACACACACACACCAGCATAAGTAATATTCGAAATATATTCTATATATACCTTGATAACAGTCGCAGTGCAATCACTACTTCGTATACTGAAGTATATCTGTAGTGCATACGTTGATACGATACACACACCCACAGACAAGCATGTACACACATATATATGGCTGAAGCCAGGAGCTCAGGAGGTTGGACTCAAATAGCCCAACCTGCCGAGCTCGCAGAGTCCCCCCTCTCCGGACTTATACAGTTCAACGCCGTTTGATGTGTATCAGCACAACGTTTTGAGCTAGATGGCGCCCAGTTACTTGAACTGTATAAGCTTCATACCTGCTTGAACTCTCCTACCTCAAGTACGTGTACTCTTTCAACTCAAAATTTTTCTCCGTGTGCGCGCGAACATTTGGTACTCCGTAATCATTTTAAGAGAGCACATATTCATTCTATTTCTTCCTTATTACAATTTTTTTATTATTGGTGAAGTTGTATCCCTTTCTTACAAAAATATGTCTTATACAACTACACTGCTGAAGCAGCTATCCGTGTGTAAGTATATGGTATATCTAGATGTAAGAAAGTAAAAAAATGACTCTCACAAATTTCAAAATGAATTTCATGATCATAAAAACTAAAAAGCAAATGATGGCCCTAAAAGGAGCCGATGATAAAAGCGCAGAGAAAGACCTCGGCACATGATACCCCCACCGCGCGGGCATACTTACTCTGAAAAGTATTTCCACCACGCAGGCATACCTACTCCGAAAGATACCTCCACTGAGCGCGCTTGGCTACTTCAAAAAGTACTGCCACCAGCGCAGGCCTCGGAGTAGCTACGGTGGGCGAGTAGCAACAGCACCAGTGTACGACGGTAAATAATTGCAGCAACGGTGGACCAGCAGCAATAGTCCAATTGATCTACAAAAATGCTCCAGACAATTAAAGGCGGAAAACGAAAAAATAGGCGAGTATAGAAGAATTAGTTCTGAGGACAATAGCGATTTTTTTTAGAATTTCATTGGTGAACCTGACCTAAAAAATTTGCAAAAAAGAGAAAAACTTTCGATTAGTGTGTGATAGGATATTAATTAGTGCCTGCTATATGGATAAAAACGCAAAAAACAGTTTAAATTTGCGATTTTTCGTTTATTTTTCATTGTTGATTGAATAAATCTAGAAACTATTTACTAAGTAATAATATTACTTTTGGTAAGCGGAATCTTTAGTTTTTTCTTGTTACGATATTTTCAAAAATGATTGTAAAATTCCATTTTTTGTAAACAAGGTGTATAAAAAAAATAAAAAAAAAGTTACAAGGTTGATTCAATGAAAATGAAAAATAGTTAAAAAAACGCGATTTTCAGCTGTTTTTTCCGTTTTTTTCCATATAGAAGGCACTAATTAATACTTAATAACACACCAATCGAAAGATAATTTGAGAACCAACAACTTTATTTTATTTTTCTTATTTGAGCTCAACCTTTTCATCCATCAGCAAAAAACTGTTTTTTTTTTTTTTCTTTTGCGAATTTTTTCGGTTCCTTTTACGTGGGTTTACGTTCGGTATGATGTTTGGGACCTAAATGGAAAGCGAGTTTTGTTACTGTATCTATATTGGTACGTCTGCTTCTTTCGAATGTCGGGTCTAGTCTTCCCTGCTTCTCCTGACTCCCTCTCCCCTTGCCTCTCATTCAGTCCGAGAGGGTCCTTGGATCGGGTCGGGCAGACGGACGCATAGCCATGCTATTGTATTCCCATAAGGCTCACCAATAAAATTCTGGAAAAAAACGCTATCTTTTTTAAGATGAATTCTTCTTTACTCGCATATTTATTGAATTCTGACTTCAATTGTCTGGAAATTAATATTGTGGATCTGCAGATTAATTGGACTACAATAGCAGCGCAGGTCGACGGTGCGGCGCTGCAAAGCAGGCCCGAGGGACGTAAAGTAGCCCTGGTTGGATCGCACTTGTGTAGCGGATGCTATTTTTCCTACCGAGGGTGTACCAGCCTTCCAAAAAGCCCCAAGATAGGAAAAAGTACTTTGCGTCCTAGAGCATACTTTGCGCACTATAATTACTTTGCGCCCTCGGGCGCAAAACAGTACTTTCTGCCCTTGGTACAAAAAATGACGATCGCAATTTGAATACAAACATACAATAACCGCGCCCTTCAGGCGTGCAATTTGTACTTCGCTTTCTAGGTACGAAATAAACTATATTAGTCTTCTATGTACCTCTATATACCATTATAAAAAAAACAAAATAATTGTCATTAAAAAAATGGTTTTCTACTAACAACCATGTAACAAAACGAACACCAAGCTAGTTTGTCAGTAGAAAACTTTTGTACTCTATACATGTAACATGAGTGAATATAAGTGATGTCTAACAAGTGACGAACTTGAGCTAAAATTTGGAAGAGAATAATATTGACTGACACAAACTCATTATTAATATTGTACTGTTAAAATAGCGGTGACATATCATCATCGTTGAACGTAACTCAATATGAAATGGAATTTTTATGAGAAAAGTTTTTTTACGTGATATGTACACTTAAGGTGGAGTTTTCTTTTATTTGTTGCAGTATATTACTATCAATTTCTAAGTGCACCAATCTTTTTACCGAAATAAAGGAACTCTTTCATATAAATATAATCTAGTTTTGTACATCTATGTACATTTCAATTAGTGTTATTATTCACATCATATTTACGAAGTCAAACTCGTAGTTGATGTTTTTAAAAATTTTAAATTACCATCATTAATAATAAGATGCGAGAGCATAGTGATAGATTTTGTAACCCATACAATTTTCCTGATGCTCACAAGGGAAAAGATTTAAGAAAAATATCAAAATCTATAAAAAGAAAATTTCCGACTCTACAGAATAACTCTCAAATCTGTTGTAAATGTCGAAGATACTCTGAAAATTCAAATAATTTTGATGATACAATGGATTCAAACTTATCTTTGAATTCAGATGAATCAACGCAGTCAGTAGAATCGGTAGAATTAGATTTATCTATTTCTGGAAATTCTTGTGACTCAGAAAAAAAAACACAGGGAGAAATAGAGCTAGATGAAATCTTATGTAACTTGAAAGAGAAGTTTTCTAGTTTAAGTATTGGAAGCCCGGAACGAATACAAATACTTACGGTCTTACCGCTTTCTTGGAATTGTTTAAAAATTGCAAGAGAATTTAACTGTTCAAAACAGCTTGCAAAGAAAAGTAAAGAAGTAAGAGCATCCGTGGGAATATTAGGTAGTTCTACTGCAAAAGCTGGTAAAACTTTACCTGTAGAAACTACTGAGTAGATATCTAATTCTTACGCATCTGATACTAACAGCAGAATTATGCCTGGTGTTAAAGACGTTATATCAATTAAAACGGATAATGAACGCGTTCTCGTGCAAAAACGTCTTCTACTTTTAGATCTCAAGGGATTATATAGTAACTTTATTGAAGAAAACAAAGAAAATCCAGTTAGCTTCAGTAAGATTGCACTATTAAGACCTAAAAATTATATACGTGCAGGAGCAAGTGGAACTCACACAGCCTGCGTTTGCCCTATCCATCAAAATTGCATGCTGATGTTATATTCTATTAATGTAGCAGAGTTAACAAAAGATTGGTATAACAGAATAAGTTCCCACAAAGACTGCTTGCAATTAATTATTTGTCAAGAAAAAAGTGCTTCTTGCTATCTAGATGAATGTTAAATGTGTCCAGGTACTGATGTTATTGCAAAAAAATTGTCAGAATATCTGCAAAAAAACAATATCCATCGTGTCCAATTCAGTTCATGGACAAGCACAGATAGATCGACATTGCAAACACTTATACTTTCTTCTGAGGACTTTATCCAGGAACTATGTATGAAGCTTTAGATGTTAAAGCCACACTCTTATATTGCCAAGCAACAAACACAGTATTTTGAAGACAGAAAAAAAACCTAAGTTCTGGAGAAGTATTAGTAACCTTAGATTTTTCAGAGAATTATAAATATGTAGTACAAGACGCCTCTCAGTCTTTTCATTTTTATAATGATCAGTGCACTGGATTTTCGGTTGTATGCTCCCTTAAAAGTCAGTCACAGATAGAGCATAAAAGTTTCGTATTTCTGTCAGACAGTACGAAACATGATGCTGCTGCTGTTTACGCAATGCAAAAACTCTTAATCCCTTACATTAAAGAAAATATAAAATGTGTCAGTCGAATAATTTACTTTAGTGACGGGGCAAAAACATTTTAAAAATAGAGATCAAATAAGTAACTTTATCAATCATAAAGAGGATTTTGGAGTTATTGCTGAATGGCACTATTACGCAACAGCGCATGGAAAAAACTCATGCGATGGAATTGTAGCAACGTTTAAACGGGAAGCAGCAAGAGCAAGTTTATTAGCTAAGCCAACAGACTCTATACTTGATTCAGCAACGTTGTTTGATTAGGCAGAAAAAAATGTGGGAAAGATCAAGGTTTTTTATTATAGCAAGAAGGATCATGAACTTATGCAAAGAAAACTTAAAAAAAGATTTAATGATGTACCACTAATACCAGATATTCAAAAAAATCATTCGTTTGTGGTATTAAAAGGTAGAAGGTTACACGTGAGAAGATATTCTAATTCACTCTCCATCTATGAACTTGATTACTGCATATAAATAAGTCATAATCTACTCTGATGTTGAGGATAATTGCAGGGTCATATTCGCTCCAATGGTTAATAAATATAGATAGGTCACGTAATGAATGTGGTATTGACAATTTTTAATTTTGCATTACTGAAATTTTATACATATTAAATCAAAAATATTATTAATTCTTTACTGTATTTTAGTATCACTTAAATAAAAGATCGTAAAATCCAATAAACTTTGTAGTTTTTTATACTATCAGTACACGATCCGTCATTTTTTACGAAGACAAGACTTTAAATTATTTTCTTAGTGCACTTTAAAATACGATTAAATTATTAAAGTTTGTTATCTGTCACTTAGATAAGTGGTTTTGATAAGGGTAAGACCACCTACAATTGGTTTGTGATCTCGGATTCGTAATCAGCGACCCCAAAAATCTCCAAGAGACGATTTTCGAGGTAAAATTTTTAATTTTTATACATTTTTTATCTGTGACACTTCTAGGGGTGGTTTTAATAAGGGTGAAACGACCCTAAATTGGATTTTGACCTCGGATTCGTAATAAACGACAGCAACAACTCTCAAGAGCCGATTTCCAAAGTAAAATTTTAAATTTGAAAAATTTCCTCATTACTTTTACAATGGAGGGTGCTTTGAGGGTGGGAAAACTACTATAATCTTTACATTTTTTGTAGCCAGGTGCACGTTAGTGGTAATTAGTGTTCCTCAAGGTCTGAGAAACAAGTACAAACAAGAATTGTTGATATCGTTGCTGTTCCTCCATTATTACAGATTTCAAATTAGTACGTACTGACGACCACAAAAATTTTAAACACGATTTTGTCAATAATTTCTCAAATTTGCTATTTTTGGCCACCATATTGGGTCCACCATTTTAGAGTCTATAATTCTGACTTGATATAATTAGTTACTAACCTCCAAAACCTTAAAAGATACAATAACTTTAGAAAAAATTTTTTTCCTTCGCAACGTAAGTATTTTATACTGCCTATATGGTACTACATGGATTGCAGCCACTATACTTGGTCCGCCATTTTGATTTTAAAAAATCGCCACTCGACATTCGCAACTACAGCTAATAAGCTACAAAATGAGCCCAGGTACGTCTCATTTGAGCGCAATAAAAAATTGGCAGCCTAGGGGTACCGGTTGACAAAGAATGCCTCATATATATATATATATAAATATCTACTCGACGGCACAAAAAGCCTTGATGATTGCTTGATACTCACCACATATATAAAACTCGTGATAAGCATCGGTGATATCATAGTATAGAATAGTGGCTAGACATGTTTACCCTAGTACACCGTACCGGGATGCCTACTTTACAATCCAGCTCTAGCGAAGATTTACGAGAGGTGAGGAGAAATCATAATCGAGTGTTCAGTTTAGCCGTTTAATTTTTATTCTCAAGTTTTACATACATTATACTTGCGGTGTATGAAAATGTTACACAAGCTAGTTTTTGAGACATAGTTTTTGAGACATAGGAATAGGCAAAATTTATGTCGTGTCGTGGTCAATATATTTTCGACACTTTACCGAATTCCGACTGTATAAAAGAGAATGAATCTCTAATATATGACGTAATTTAATCTACAAGCAAACACAACAGCTCTTAGTTATTTTTGTCAAGGGTCACATATTTTAGCGGTGGTCCTGAACTGCACAGTTTTATAATTATCTTGTAGGATCCGTCAAACGGTGCCATATTTAGAGCATAAGTTGTGACTGCAAGCCGATTAGGTAGTGCAATGATATGACGACTGTACTTTACAGCACTACTATTATTAGACACACCTGCAGACGCACCGTTAGCACTCAAAGACATATTCACAGAGGGACTTTTAACGACACTATCAAACGACCGAGCGAACGACACAAACCAAACTGAATTGCGCATACTCAGAAGCAGGGGAATCCTTGGCAAACTAGACGCAGATCAAACCTCTCTTTCTTACTCTCAAAAAGTCGTATGACATTCATTATTTGTCATTCTGCTGCTAGACAAGCCCATCCAGGACACAGCTCCGCCTAACACGTACCTCATCGTTACGTAAAAAGATCTCGGTAAGGAGTTCATTTTCATTTTTACTGTTCGACTGAAATTATCGCTATAGCACAAGTAGCATCTATTCGACTATCAACTTACTAGAAAATCAAGCATCCTAAGACTTACCGCGTTAAGAGGATTTTTTCGCTGGCAAAAAAAAAAGTTTTAATCGTAATGTGATCGCATTTTGTTCGTACTTTGATCGTATTGGATTGCATTTGATCTTATTTTGATTGTATTTTGATCGTATTTTGATCGTATTTAATTGTGTTTGATCGTCTTCTTGATGCTATTTGATCGTATTGCATGCTATTTTGATTGCATCTTGTGACATTTTTAGTCATTTAATACAATAAATCAATTTAAATTAATATATGTAACCAACATCTCTGAGTTCCTAAATGATGTAGTTCATCTTATTTTTGCACCTCATCTTATCCACTGGCTGGTTAGTAATGAGTGTTCGGAGGCAGTCTACCAAAACATTAGGATCTTTCCACTTATCACATCCATAATTTTTATTGACTTCCTGTGTATTATTCGATATATCATCTTTACTTGAGTGCAAAGATGGTACCCCAGCCTTCCAAAACATGTTTGACGGTGGTAAGTCTTGTTCAACCATTGACGATTTTGTGTTTCTATATCCATTGCGCTGTTGCTAATCATAAATGTTACAATTATCTAGAATCAGCCATGATAGATCAACTGATTCGTTACTGATATTATGACGTCCCCGACTTTCGTGTTTTTGTAATAACATATGAGGAATTGAAGCATGATAATAATTATCACATATTTTATTTAATAATCCATTAGTAACATTTTTACTCTGCTGGTCATCCGATTCGTTAGCATACACTTTCTGCAAAGTTGGATGTTGTACTTCCTTTACTTTTTGTTTCACATATCAGGATAATCCCGTATTGATTACAATTTTGCTTTCTTAATACCTGTTTGTTTTTCGTTTATATCTATATTTAATGAATCGTGGACATGATTGTGTACAGTGTGGCGGACAAGTTTATTATCTTCAGGCACTACAAGACTTGGACATTTTCTGAGTTTGTTGTACATACATTTCCAATATACTTTTACATTTATAGTATAATCCTTATGACAAACGCTATTGTTATAAATAAGGCGATTTTTGCCCTTAGAGCTCTAATCGTACTGCAAACTCATTTTTGTATCGATATGAACTGTGCGATGTTTTAATAGCAACTGACCGTACATACAAACATCACTTTATTTTATACTTTTTTCAGTCCTTACTGTGTAAACTGGTGTGACTCAAATTGTCATGTGACTAAAAAATGTGGACTTATTTACTACTTTACTTACAATTTTTCAAGAGTAGGCAGGGACTTCAGCAAACAAATTTTTCACGCTTACAGATGTTTGGTGGGGGTAAGAAGAGTATGACCAATTTTAGCGTATATGAATGAATGTCAACGCTGAGTGCACCTCAGTTTATTACTTGGTATCAAATGTTACAGATACGCTCTAGTACAGGAAGCTTAAGTTGTGAAAACGGATTTATTCAAGGATTATTATGTGATAGAGATCCAAGGTTTTCTTGACGCATCGTGACAGTTATTAACAAAAGATGTAGCGGTAGTGCCTCTTATGAGCCCTCTGATAAATCATTGGATTGTGCGTCTTCCATGCAATTTTTCTATCTTACCTGACGATGCTCGTCAGGAAAACGATCGGTAGTCGACGCATGAGCATGGGCTTTGCTGGTTCGAAGGTGATTGTTCTGTCAGGCGCGTTAAGGTAGTTCAGCACCCCAAGCTGTTCTCAACCTGTTACATACAACAGTAATTTATTGATTTTCCAAATAATCATTGTAAATGATCGTCAGTTGACACTTAAATAACCAAAAAAACCTTTAAATCACAAGACTGTCGGAGATGATCGAATGATTTCAACTGAATGCAAAAAGTTGAAAACAATTTTATCAATATATAGATGTACTAAAAGAATTGGACATTATTTTAAAATTAAGATATCATTCAAACTGGACGTGACATGATTTTAGTATTTTGCTGTATAAATAGTTGTTATATTTCTTATATTATAGTCTTTTTTTTATACAATCGTAAGAAAATTTGTGCAGTTATATACGAAAGCAGGTATTTCCAAATTGCTTGCTCGTACGATACCGTGTTAAAACAGGCGAATTCAACGTTGAATATCTTGAAAACGATATACCAAATATTTCTAAAACATTGACCACAAATGTATGGCAGTGTTTACTACTTATATCTGAAGCTTTAACGTTTTCGTATGAAAACCACTTTTTGCATGAACTACCTTAAGATTTTCAACAAATATTTTTTTATGTTATTCAAGAATATTATCAATGATCGATAAACTCCGATCTCTTGAAAGTGTAAATTTATTTTTTATCGCACTACTATTACATTTATTGAGAATAATTTTTTTAAACTTAGTGATTTTCATTTCACTTAACGTTTGGTCAATAATGCCTATTGTATACACCTGAATTTAGGCTTAATACAATTCCCGGCTGTTATGGTATATGTATTAAACGATTTTGTTGAATACACTTTGAACCCTTATTCTATGTCCTTTACAATATACTAAATACCCATCTATATCATTTAAGAGTTCTTTTAGTCTTTTAACTCTTTCTTGTTTTAGCGTAACACTACCTTCACAAGCACCATCACTTTCACTAAATGTTTTTATTTCAACAACTTCTTCACCAAATTGGTCGATCATAAGTCTTAAAGTACATGCTGATTGGCAAATTTCCTTATCCCTTAAGTCTTTCGCTCGACCAAGGAAAAAATTTTTGAATATCGAGTATCTCGGGTTACTTGAATCTCTTGTTTATATCGTAGTTATGTTTAAATTTTGAGTACTGTAAAACATCTCATCGTTTAATATCAAGTGACAGTAAGTGAGATACTTTTTTTTTTCTTCACAGAGCAAATATATTCGAGGCATTGGTTTGCATGTTGCAATCAGGGGTGGAGGAGGGAGTCAACCTATCACGTGCTTTTAAATATAATTTTATGCCACTTTGTTCACTTCTATCTCGGTAGAGGCGTTGGGGATAAAAAATCGTATCTTCTTGACTTATTCAGTGAGAATACGCAATTCAGTTTGGTTTGTGTCGTTCGCTCGGTCGTTTGATAGTATCGTTAAAAGTCCCTCTGTGAATATGTCTTTGAGTGCAAACGGTGCGTCTGCAGGTGTGTCTAATAATAGTAGTGCTGTAAAGTACAGTCATCATATCATGGCACTACCTAACCTGCTTGCAGTCACATCTTATGCTCTCAATATGGCACCTTTTGACGGATCCTACAAGATAATTATAAAACTGTGCAGTTCAGGACCACCGCTAAAATATGTGACCCTTGATAAAAATAGCTAGAAGCTATTATGTTTGCATGTAGAATAAATTACGTCATATATTAGAGATTTATTCTCTTTTATACAGTTGGAATTCGGTGAAGTATCGAAAATACATTGACCACGACATGACATAAATTTTGCCTCTGCCTATGTCTCAAAAACTATTGCCATTGATGAGCGCCCGGTCATAGACGTATCGCAGAGTAACACCGAGCAGATTGATGGTGAGGCCCATTCGCAGCAGCAGATCCTATTTTTTAATAACAGGAAGCAAGAACACGCCAGTGTTCTGATGAAGAAAACAACATTTAAAGGCTTGAAGAGTCTTTAGGAGTGCGTCGATATTCATATAAAAAAATTTGACGAACGCACTGTAGAGGTGAACCGTATCATCAACTTTGTATGTAATTTTATCAAGGATGAAGTAAGTTTTTTCCGAAAAAGGTAAATTTAAAAATATTATCTCCAACTCTGATTCGTTTAAGCAATTTTATAATCCTAATATCGAGGCGATAGCTAAGTATGTACACTGTAATACGTCTGGAATTTCCTAAACAACTTAAGAATTCATCAATATGATATTGTTGGAAATAGATGCTTTTAGAATGTGTGTTGTAGCTAAAAATTTGTTCGATGAACTGCTCATTGAATAGTGACTAATGTAACTTCTTTTTTTATAATACCTTGTGTAACGTTTTCATACACCGCAAGTATAATGTACGTAAAACTTGAGAATAAAAATCGAACGGCTAAACTAAACACTTGATCATGATTTCTTCTTACCTCTCGTAAATCTGCCCTGGAACTGGATTGTAAAGTTGGCATCCTGGTACTGTGTACTAGGGTAAACACCTCCGGCCACCATTCTATACTATGACATTACCGATGCATATTACGAGTTCTATATATGTGGTGAGTATCAAGCAATCACCAAGGCTTTTTGTACCGTCAAATAAATAAATATATAAAATTGATGTAAACTCCAAAGCACTTGCTCCTTTGTCGTACTGAATAGTAGAGGACATCAAAAAATAAAACTCGGTTATAGGAGCATGACTGTTTATTAATGACACAATGTATCAAT